>OMLB01050386.1:0-10150 GCA_900302555.1 Myripristis jacobus
AAATGAAAAGTACTGAATCAATCACTGAAAATATTACTCCGCCTATATCTCATTGCCTGAGTCTGAGTGGTTTCCATGGCAACACGAAACGTTCCACTGAAACCCGCATCAAAAGCCGCTGTCAACTTTGTTCGCCTGCATTATGGACCGTTTTGTTGTAAATTTTGATTTGTTTGGCGACCTAAGTTTGGATAAATGGCTGAACGAGGAAGACAAGACAGAAGAGAAAAAGGAGAGATACGCGAGAGAGACGAGTGAAGAGCTGGATCAGCTGGAGAGGTCAGGAAATGAAGCCGGTACGGCCGGTCAACGTCTTGGGCCGTCAAATGTCTACAAGACTACCTGACAAACACCGGGCAAACAGCTGATTTCTCACCTGTAAGGAAAGAAGAGCTAAACAAGATCCTCCGTGAATTTTATGGAGCTTTAATTTCTATAATAAAGAGAATGAAATGCCTCAGCGGAGTCAGCTCCACGGACAGCAGCTGTAAGATTTTCCACGGAGATGTGCGGCTATAACTTTGTTCTTGTTATTAATGTGTTACTGTTATCACTTATTAATCAGCCTATTAATCGTTATTAATTTGTTTTAGTCTTTATGAGTTTCCTAGGCCATTGATTTAATTAATTTGTCAATTTGTTTGCATCTGTACATTGAAATGAACATTTAATAAATCAACACATCTGTGAGAACTGTCGTCTTTATTTCAGAGGTAAATTGATAAAAGCCTGAAAAGGTGATTAGCAAAAGCCCCCGGAAGGTGGGGTTGAAATTTTTATAACTCTGTTCAGCCTTAATGTGACTGCTTACTGTTGTTACTTTTGCTGCTTAGCCACATTAATCAGAGCTGACGTTAAATTGGAGTGACACACCCCCAGCTGAAATAAAACATCTGCCGGTGAGTTTATGAAAAGATATGTATGTTTGTTCTGGAGCCTATACTGGAAAGCAGTAGCCTATATATAAATATAACTGTTAATATAAGTTGGTTGTAGATAAAGATCAGCTGTACTGTGGAGTCGTTGTCACGGCACCTGTTAGCTTAAAAATGACTGAGAAGTCCGCAGAAATATAACTATCAGTCCATGAAAAAATGATTTTTTCCAGCGGATATTGTAGTTACAACATGACTGAGCTAGCAAAGCAGATTTATGTTGCTATGTGTGGTATTTATGTAGTTTTACGAAATCACAATGTCTAGAAAACATGATAAGCCCGAGTTGGCTGGCTGACAAGGACTAGTTAACGTCAGTTCTCATGTATTTCCGCTGAAACGTGCTGAACTTGGCGGTACTTGGCTGAAAAATAGTTTGAGAACCACTGCTCTAGGCCACACAAGCTACTTCTAGTGGTTACTGACTTGTTTTGGTAATCTATGTTTTTGGGTTGCTCCTATTGTAAATACGTTTTTTAGCAAGGAACATTTCATCAGTAGTGTCATCACGAATGCTTCGACCGTTTACACACCAGGTTTAGGTTTAGGTTAGGGGCAGGGGTTCCCTGTATCCAACGGCATAGGAAACATGCACTGGCACATGTCCAGTACTGTTTTATAGCCTAAAAATCAGGTTTCACAACTTCTTTCATATGTATTTGGATCTGTTAGAAGGATATCTAAATAAGATTATATGTCAGGCAACACCACAATAAAAAATAAAAGGACAAATTAAATAAAATCAAAGGCTACCTACCCACATTATAGTGTCCAATATAACCGATTCCATGTATGTGTGTAACCCGGTGGAGACAGCCCCAGCTGTGACCTGAACAAAAATCTTTATTTGATCAACAGAGCAGCGGACGACTAAGAAAGGTTCAAAAGGACCCCAGACATTGAAGCATCTAATCATATTCAACACAAAGGCAACCAGGAACTCGTATTATCACTCTAGTATTATTATTAAACAGGCAGCCAAGCAGGAGCTATTGCAATTCATTCAAATCAGGTCAGATCCCATCAAATCCTGAGTCCATAGTATTCATACTAACAAGTCTTCAAAAGCAGCAATATTTATATTAGGGAGTCGCTAAGGTCCCCACACACCCCATTTTAACATTTACATTCACTGCATAGAGCACCAATAATGTCAATGCTCACCAAAAAACACTGTCAAATAGACTTATAAACGTTATCAAATTCAATGTGTCATTTTGTCTTGAAACCGCTTCATTAAGCTTTCAGAAAGAATTCAGTTTGGTCATGTAAGGTTACGTAAACCTTAATATCTTCCTATGTATGAAAAAAAAAATCCATCAAATTATGTTTATAAATACCAATGAAATCATCCCTCTGAATTACTGTTGTTCATTTGCTGTTTCCCTGAGGCTAAAATGCTGATTACACTGATCTAAAATGCATTATCTGTCTGATCATGTGACATCACTTCTATTTGAAATGTTGAACACAGTTTGGACTTGATCGTTTTCATATCAGGTTGTGGCTGTCATGTCTTTTTAATGCTTTGTTGCTGCCCTCCACTGGCAAGATATGGACATAGCCTTTCTAAGCCTCATAAAGTATCATAAGTGGTGGTCATACCATAGGGCTATGGATCACCTCGTCACAAGACATTTAAGTAACAAATATACATGTACATAACTGTACATGTATATTTGTAGTGATATATTTGTTTTGGCTATTAACAGGTTGGTTTTGCAGAATATACTGTGTACTGTAAGAGATATTGTTTTAAACATTGTACACACTGATTCAGCTTAGGCTATTATCCTTTGGACAGCATTTTAACACTACAATCCTGTATATAGTTTTTGACAACAAACCTAAGTGGTGTATGTTGCCTATTTACTGTTAGCAAGTACCATTTTATTTTGTATTATCTATCATTTCACAAGAGCAGATGCCATTTTTTTCAAATATCATTGTTTAGAGGGAAAAACCCAAACTCTTCAAGTGTTCAATAACGCATAGCATTCCCTTTTCACTACTACTACCATGAAGAGCTTTCAAGTGAAATACCTAACAGGAAAATTTGCAACTGAGGTTGAAATGAAGGCAATATCACCTTTTAATTATTCCAAACAGAAACAATTCATGAGATCAAAACTTGAATCTTGGATCCAGTGTTCATTAGGGAGCAAGTTTGTAAACCAAAGCAATAATCTGCTGATTATTAAGATAACCAGTAGGGAAAAAAGCAAAATTTCCAGAAAACCGAGGGACTCCATTTGCAAGTATAGAAAAAGACTTTACTGTAGAGGCTCCATGACAAAAATATCCATTGCAATAATAATAAACAATGAACACTGAATGAATGCAAGTATCTTGATCACTTAATTTGATAAGATTATTCTAAAAAGTAGGCCAACAGCTTCCTAAAAAGTTAGAATCTGTAATATATCTATTGCACTGGCTGTAAAGCAAATCCATGTTCATTTTCATCAGAGACTGAGTTGCATCCGGCATCCTCTTTGAGGCTCTGCGTGACTGGATCCACTGGTGACGTAGAAACATTACATTTTACCTTGAACACATCCCACCTTTCGGGTAACAGGTCATGGCTGAACATGAACGAGGCCAGGGCAGAGAAAAACAAGATGGTCATAAAGGTGGTGAGCATGGAGATTGTCCTGATAGGAAGCCGCTGGCTGCAGACTCCATCTTCCACTGTGCAGCCGGGAAGTGGGAAGATAGCAGGAAGACCTACAGACTCCTCTCCCAACAAAATTCTTACTGTCACACCAACAATGAAACCCACAGAGGCCCCGTAACCGTTTGACACCTTAAAGAAGAGGATGGAAGCCAGGTGTGGGAATATAAGGGTGTAGGCAACATCTGCTCCAAGGATCCAGAGCATCAGGACACTTTTGGTCTTGAATGTTAAAGCCGTGCCGACCAGGCCCACCACCACCACTGAGATCCGGATCACCCACTCCATCTCACGGTCTGATGCCTGGAAACATGGGAGGCAAGGAAGGAAGTGGGCATTCAAAGACAAAAGACAAATTCTTCATTCACACGTGCACTTTCCAAAACAGATTGATCTCATTTTCTACTTCAAAGGTTTACTCCCAGTATAAAATGACAGGAAATACTGAAGGGAGAGAGAAAGAAAGAATGGCAAAGATCATAGGCTTTGAGTGGAATGCTAACCCAAAACTCCACAGGCACACTGGCCATCAGCATGGCCCCTGAGCCTCCATCACATGCTGCAGTCCTTTACCTGTTTACGCAAGATGTTCTTGTAGATGTTGGTTGAGAAAACAGAGGTTGCTGACAGCAGGACAGAGTCTGTGGATGACATGACAGCAGCAGCCATGGCTCCAACCCCAATAACGGAGATATAAGACGGGGTGAGGTTTTGTAAGGTCAGGGGAAGAATCAAAAACACATCACCACGTTCATATGGAGATGGAGAACCGTACATGGTCAGGTTCCAGTCTAGAAAACAGGAGAAGTTGCAGGTTATTCTTGGAAAGGGTTCTTAGAAAGGCTTCTGGCAAGTTCTCCCTGATGATTAGTTAATGATGAATTCCTTAAATTTCAGTTGATGTATGCCTGCTACTTGGTTCTGCAATAAAATTTTCAACAGCACTATGACGCAAACACTGCCTTACAATTCAAAAACTGCGAAACCTTCACATTATTGAGAATGAATGCCCTCAACCGGGGCAAGGGGCAAATCCTGGCCCTGTTTAAAACATCTCTGTTTAAGGTCTGTCCCTTTTCACCGATTTCCCACCTGTGGAGACTGCCACAGCCCCAACCAAGACAGAAGGGATTCCAAGGATGGCGATGACAAGGGCAGCAGCAAAGCAGGTGAACTGGGCCTTTGCTGAGGAGGAGGCAGACAGTATCCTCTGGTGGAAGCACTGGAATCCCACACTACCCAGACCCTAAGACATCAGAGAGTCAAGTTTGAGCAGGAAGACAGTGACATCAAGAAAAGATGGAGGACAGGAAGAGGAATGATGGAGAGCTGGGAAAGACTGAAGAAGTCAATGATAGCAACATGGATTATCGTAGTTTGTGCATAAACTGCTCTGAGAATAGATTCCTGGTGGCAGGAAGTGGTGGGGGAAATAGGGCCACAGCCTTTCAGTCCACCAGGTTTCAGCCAAATTTGTTGGCAACTTTCTGAGATATCTTGAAAACATCTAACTCCATTTACAGAATCAATTTCTGTTCAATAAGACTCTGTTACCAGACAATTTTGAGGTCTTCCACAGTTGGAAGTTTTGACCTGCATAAAGGTAGGAGGTTTGAGAAACGTTTGAACCATGTGGTGGAATTTTCCAATTCTGTGATCCAAGTCTTTTAATAAGAAAACCTTACTTCCATCAGCCAATCAAAAAAAGTTATATCTAGGCTTACGAAACTAGGTTAATACTTTTGATTTTAATAATAACTCTAATCAGCCAGATGGGGGTGCTGTAATAAAATTGTTTACATTTTAGTCTGTTACTGTTGGTGTCAACAAACTGCAGTTTTTTAAATTTGCTGATCACTCCAACAGAGACATGTTTGAAAAAGAAGCTGATGAAGGAAAAGGGTTAAAAGGTTGTAGAAATGAATGGACCAGTGAGAAACACATGGAAGCAACCTAATCTAAAAGCAGAACTGGAACAATAAGAGTGCCTTCTGAGTAAGATTAATAAAAGGAAAGATTCAGTATAATGTGCTTTGACCCCGTTCACTGCAGTGATATTTAGGGGGTTAAGCACCATAGGAACCCATAATAATTATTATTATAATGATTATTAATGCAGATTCTCAATTATTAAAATTATTGTATTGTAATTATTCATTCTTTTTCTCACCAGCATTAAGAAGTCATCAGTCCACCTCCAAGCTTGGTCCAGCTCCAAAGTGCCTATCCAGGGGTCTTGATACATGCGGTTAAAAGCCGTGTGGGCGATGTTTGTGGATGTGGGGTTGAGTAGAAGGAAGGGGATACATATCCACTGCACAGACAGATATTAAAGTCACCAGACTTAGACTTAAAGTGCCCCTTAATGTTGTCTGATCGATACCAAAGACACAGATAAAGGCTAAAAAAAGAATTGGTGGTGATTTAAAATGGTGATTTAAATTGTTGTTTGTAAGACCACCACTGAGTCAACTGGTATTAATATTTTTAAGAGAACAAAATGCCAATTTAGGATTTTTTTTTTTAAATGAAAAAGGAATATGATTACTGTTATAATTGCTGGTTCCAAGGAATAATACTTAATGTCACAGTATTTCCTTTGAAGTGACTAATGTATTATTTTAATCTTATCAGCATAACACTGTCCATCTCACTGGTACAGAAGGATGCATTAGTGATATCACTGCTCCATCCTGTGAACACTGGACTTTTACTCCTTGTATGAAAGAGAATGCAGTATTACAAGATGTAACTTGAAAAAACTGACACCTACTCTTGCAAAATGTTCATCTTAGACAAATTAAAACAAACCCTGGCACTTTATAAGAACTGACAGGGCAATGTGGTCCTGGGCTCTGGACTGGATACATGCTATGTTTTAAATATAAAGACAGAAACTTTTTTGGCTGCAGTAAATGTTTTGTCTCCAACCAAATGACGATGAAGAATAAAAATATCTTGTTGAATTATCTACAGCACCAATGCAGAGTGTGCTGGCAGAAATGAATTGTCACCAGCAGGAGGTGCTATTGCCTATTTGTTTTCATTTTCTGTGTGTTGCAATAGCCCATAGGAATGACTGAGGTGAGCTGGGAGTCTCTCGCTGACGGGAACAGAGGTCAAGTTTATGATAACTGAATCTGCATTCATCTTTGTTGGTTCATGGAAAGCATTCCCTGTGAGTATTTTCAATCATTAACATGTCAGAAAGCAATGATGAATATTTTGGGATTACAAGATTTTTAGGGATTACAGTTAATAATGTTTTTGTGAGTAGCATAGCTGTATGGTGACTTTAGCTTAAGAAGTTACATCATCTTTGTTTGCTTCTTTCACTCTGTCAGCATTTGAAGGCAACGTCTTAATAAAGAAGACAATACACTTGTCACTTGGCTAGGAGTTGATCTGTTTGCTTCGCCGTGCTCAGGTTGAACAGTGAAGGCAGAACACAGAATACAGACTATACAGACTACGGGCCTGGTGCAAAGGGGCGCCTAGCGCAATTCAAGGGCCTTTGCTAGTTTTCAACCGTCACCATTGTCATTTTCCTGTCCAGCACTCACCTTGTACACAGAGCAAATGCACTTGTGCCCATCTGTGTGCCCATTGGCATGTTGGTCTTAAAATGAGGTGTGGTCTGTTGCATGTTTGGTGAATTGCTATCTTGGGGCAGTTCAAAGTCGTTGCATGATTGAACAGCAAGAACAAGGTCTGTTGTCATAGCAAAAGTGGACTTGGACACACCCTAATTGCACTTGTGCACTTAGATCACTAAAATAGAGCCCTATATATAGAATAAGTATTTAAAATGAACTTGGACTCACCAGACCGAGGAATGCTAGAGAAAGCTGGATGACATCAGTGTAGGCCACAGAATAAAGGCCTCCTAACAATGTGTAGAGAATGGCCACTGCTGAAGAGATCCAAATAGCATAGAAGTAGGGTATTTCCAGTATCACACTCATGGTTGATCCTGTTGCAGAACATACACATGTACACATTTTAAATGATTTATCCACATGAACTGAAAGAATTTAAAGTTTAGGGGAATATTTAGGATTACCTAAGCCAACTAGAGTGCAGGAGACCCAGAGCACATCCGTCAGCAGGGCGGGCAGTGCTAATGCGCCACTCAGAGTTTTTCCATACTTAATCTGGAATGGGTCCATCATGGTGACATACTTCCTGTCCCTCATTGGCTTGGCAAAGAAAAGACCACCTTCGACAATAGATGAAATATTAGACATTCTTTTCTATACATACTGTATTTTGTTTATCATATACTCTATTTTCTAACATGAATCTTGCGTAATGTGATCATGTAGAGTGAGTACCTGTCCTCTTGACACCTGTTGTCCTTGTTGTACTACTGTGTATTGTCTTGATATGTAAGTTATCAATATGACTCTTCACCAGTGCCACTAAGACAAATTCCTGCATGTTTCTGTACATTTATTGCAGCTGGGAACTGAGGTGACTGGATTCAGATACTCCTGGATACTCAGGAGATGGGAGACACCAAGTGAAGGGAAACAAGTGAAGACCTCGAGTTCTTCCTCATGCTGCAAGCGCTCTCCGGTAGCACTACTGAATACATTTTATTTTATAAAACTCTAAATGGCAGGTGATTGGTCCTCAGACCCCAACACATTATAATACAATCTGCGCACAATTCTAGAATTTAAATATAAAGTTAAAGCCTAATCATGATTTGTTTTATTTTAGATAGGTTTCCTATACCTCTTACATTTCATGAAATTATCCCTCATAAATTATTAGAAGGCACACGATGCATTAAGTAATATCACTGATAATGTATTGAAAATCTGCACAACTAGAGGACACAGTCTATGAAGCACTAATCCTCCTCTGATTTGAAGGGAGGTGGAAAAAATGCAGCTACGTCAACAGTCATGGATCTAAAACTAGCATTAAGCTGATAACCAGTGTTAGGAGACACTGTAAGATGCTGCTGATCAGTTGAAAAACATCAAACATACCCCTCTATCCATCTGAGCAGGCTGCTGCAGAGGATAGAATAGCCAGCTGTCCACTGTTGCACCAACAGGGACAGGTCTGCCAAAAACTGAAAAAACTGAGGTGTCAGTACAAGGAAGTTAAAGTAGTACGTAGTTCTGCAGTAGTTAGCTGGTGCTGGGTGTGCAGACGTTGACCACTCACTTCCTACTTCCCACTCATGTGCATGGATGGGACAAGACTGCGGGGCTATCGGCACAACAGTTGGAAACACAAATGGTTTTTGTTCTTGTGGCTTGAGGCCGAGGGCCCTTAACGCCGTCTGGCTCCAAGATAGACCATGCCCACAGTGGCACAATTGTGGAAAGACAGCTATTGGGTGACAGCTCCAACCCTGACTGGGTGGAGACTGTTTAGACTGAGTAGACTGTCTTATATCTGCTTGCTGTGGTCTTTCATGGGAAGACAGCGACAGCTCCAATATTCTGCTCTGTTCAGGCTGATTATGGGGGCAGCAAGGCATCAGCATTTTGAAGGCATCTGAGTCCTCTTGTTGCCTTTCCAATTTGTGGGCAACACTCTGTATCACTGGATCAAATAGACCTGAGGCTTAGCCAGAGCTGGCATTTGGTCACAACTGAGAAACCTGTAATCCTCCTGCTGTCCTGTGGGACATGTTATCATGCAGAGGGAGAAGTCAGCTGTCTGCCTCAGCTCTGTGGCTTGACCTTCCAGGTGACGCAGGAGGAAGGCCTGCTAGGCCTGCTGGATAACTATATTATTCATCATGGCCACTGCCAGACTCTAATCAAGGGCCACAATGGAACTACTCTTTTTTTTCATCCCCATCAGAGAGCTGATCAGACTGCAGGTGTTCCCGATGGAGGAAGGGGCAGGGAAATCCTGCTCTGTCTACAGGCTAGCAGGCTCAGAATGAGCTTGGCTACATGTAGGGGAAGAGAAGAGATGGGTGCATTGGTTGGGAGTGGGAAGGGGAAAGCTGGAGCATGAAATGCAGAAAAATGGGTTAGCAAGTGCCAACTCCGTATGCTCTTGTCACAGACATAAAACACACACCTTATGGTTGTCCTTGTCAGCCATGTGCCTCCCACACTGGAAACAGCATTTCTTCAGGCCATCCGACATCTTGCCATAAAGACGCTAGCCAGCTAGCTACACAGCTGCGAAACTATCTGGTTGGCAGAATGGTTAGCAAGCTAGTTGACTCACATCACCTCCAGACCACAGCTGAAGAAAACCCTGAGGAGATGTACTTTCTGATAGTAAGTAAGCCAGTATTATGGATGAATAAAGGCTGAATAAAGCTTGAATGACCTTGGCAGGCGAGCAGATGGTATTACAGCCGCAGATGCAGGCCTATAGGCGTTGGGATCCAAGGACCAACCACATGCAGTTTAGCTAAGTCAGGACTTGGGTCAGAGATGATTAGAGTTATAAAAGGAGATGGTGCACTTCATGAGCTTACAGTGGGAAATGCTAAAGATGATGGCATGTCAGTGTAAGTTACACTGTTCACCAATCACATGTTCAGAATCAGTCAGAT
>OMLB01050392.1:0-10827 GCA_900302555.1 Myripristis jacobus
CTGTCTTATGGTGTCTGTTGTTTTTATTCTTCAGTTGGTTCACAGTTCAATATGACAGTCACATGCTGACTTGGGTCAGGATCGATGCTGGCAGAGCGGATGCCGAGAGAATACAATAAGATTATGATTAGGATGGCACAGTATGTGTCTGTGTATATGTGTGTGTGAGAAAGGGAGAGAGAGAGAGACAGAGAGAGAGAGAGAGAGAGAGAGAGAGATGTTTAGCCTCTCTGGGGAGGAGGGGGTTCTCAATTTATACATCTGTGCATGCAATGTTTGAGCCTTTATGTTAATATGTAAAGCCTACTATTACAAAGTTTATATTGCCATATATTGTATATATTGTCATATATATTAAAGCTCTTATATTGCTAAGAAAAATTTAGCTGGGATGTCACATTGCAAAAAATAAGAATAACATTGTTGAATGTTATTTTATACACTGGTGGCAGTAATCCGCTCTGGTTAGCTCCCAAAAAGCAGCCAATGGGGAAATAAAATAAGACTTAAAAAAAAAAAAGAGATCATCTCACAGAGACCAGAGTTTTATTAAAATTCTGTGCTTCTTGCAGTCGAATTGCGAGCGGTTTTACAAAGTTCAAATGCTACGTAATGATGTGGACACCGCCAGGGTTAAAATGTCATTCCTTAATGCAGCCAGTGCTTCTAAATATAAACGCACCAATGGTAAATTTTGAATGACATCTTCCCCCAGATTGCATATGTTCATCTTTCATCTGTCAGTCTGCCTTTGTCACCGCTCCTCCTCTTTTTGCACGCGCGTGCATGTGTGTGTGTGTGTGTGTGTGTGTGAAGTGATTTATGCTGTCAAGTTCCTCTGAGGGATGGGTGATATGGAGTTACAAAGATCCACCTATAGGTAGAATCTCTGGGAATAATAAATTACAGGGTTTCAGGCCCTAAAAACCAAGGCTTGGTGGAAATTCATTACATCAAAATAATGGCGATAACATGCATACATTATCAGGCACTGCTGCATTAAAGGTACTGATTTGATATGTTATATTGAATCTGTGGTGCCTCTGAATAATGTACTGATGCACAAACTGCAGCTATAGGCACTAAGAGCAGTTCTGCATGAATGAAGTGTGTCCCAGTTTGTGTTTGCTTTTGTAGGACTGACAAAAGTATTATACTTATGCTTACAATACTTATAATATAATCTTCTTTTTTAATTTGAGCAACTGCAACTGACCCAATTTCCCCTTGAGGATCAATCGTATTTCTGATTCTGATTCTGATACAGTGATTGTACAATGTAATGATTTGTGTCGTTTCAAATAACCCAAATTTTGCTGCTGCCACAGAAAACCATACAGCTTCAATTGTATTCTGTCTGAACTAAATGTTTCCACAGTTATGTTTTTGAGTAAGATTCATCCTATTTGCCTTAATTTTAACCCTAACCCTTAATTTGAATTTAAAATTTTTAATTTTAACCTTAATTTTTGAAATTTTGAAACTATATTTCCATCACATTGCTTATCCTTGCTTAAAACCCATATCATGTTTAAGGAATGAGGCGCAACAATAAGATAAAATTAAATAAAACCACTTAAACTGAGATAGATTTAAACAATTTTATTTAACACTACTCTTACAAACATGAAGTCTCAGGAAAAGACGTCTGTGTCATGGGAACTGTGAAACAGAAGATGAGCAGATGTAACAAATTCAGAGGTAATAGAGCGGAAACAGTATGACAAACCATATTTTTACACCTGCAAAGGAGGATTACTCTCTTTTTTCAAATTCAGATTTAACTCAAACAAGGTAACCTATACACTATTACACAACTGAAAAACTTGAAAACCTTAGCATGATAAATTAAATGCATTCAACACACAGGAGCACCCTCACACAGGGGCAGAGAGAAGGACTTGGCCCTGGAAAATGTTTAGAAACCTTTCTTCTTAGAGACGAATCCCAGACATCACTAAGATCCTCCTTAACAGCTTTTATCTGAGAGTTGTCATCCCACTTAACCAGCGCTCTTTGCACCTCCTCTCAGCGTGCATTATCTCTGGGCTCACAACACTCTCCTCTATAACTAAAGCCACACTACAGGCATACATGCACAAATTATTGACAGTTGAACGTGTATTTGTACAGTGGCCTGCACTGTGTCATTGCACTGTGCAAGGTTTTGTAGTACATTGTGGGATAATGAATACTGTGACACACTTTCATCACTAACAAGTTTCCATCCATGCACCATCACCAAGGAAGGACACAGGCTGCTTGACACAGGCACTCCTATCTCAAGCAGGAATTTTTAAAATATAAAAAGCTTTTTAATATTAATTAATTAGAAATATTCCTGCTTGTTGTGTGGTGTTGGAGCAAGGAGCAGCAATATCTCCTCCTCCTCCTTTGAGTCTTACATGACAAAGAAAACTCCTCGGATAAATTCCTGCAAATTTGCCATGCTTTGATTGATGAAGTTATTCTGAATCATCCTGAAATCAAATGGACAAACTCTCAATTTTGATTTCCCCCCACAATCTCAGTTACGTACAGTCCTCTAGTGGTTGAAATCTGTCAATACAGGGCAAGCATGGACAGATTTTACAGCGAGAGATGCCGAGGCATTGCTGTTGCCTCAGGGTACAAACACACTCTTACACTGGCACAGTTACACTATTAGGGAGCATGTAGCCTTCTCCACAGTGCTTTTGACTGTTGACCTTGTCAGTGTGAAGACTTCACCGTGTTTGACTCTGAAACAGCTGGATTGTGGAAATCACTCAAATCCATTTGTAGAATATCAAAAATCTGTTGATGCCAGTGTGCAAACATTTTGAATGTTTTGTATAATGATAATTTCTTACACCAGAGCACTGAATCTGGAAAAGGGCAGTGGAGGCAGCGGCCTAAAGAAAATGTCTCTGATTTGAATCTCTGGACTGCCTTGGAGATCAGACAAGGCAGTGAAATAGAAGTGTTCATCAATCCTTCAGCAGCTTTCCCTGTATTGCCCTGAAGAACTTAATCCCCAACTGCTCCACTGGAGTTGCTCAGGGGCCAAAAGTAGAAGGCTGGGCAATGTGAGTACATGTATGTAACCCTGTAACCCTGCAGGGCAGCAGCTTTTCTCCTTTCACCTTCACAGTAAATTCAACCTGTTATCTTAGTCAGCTTGGCTTTTTTTAAGGTAGTTATCCCTGCTTACAACAGTGGAGCGGCTCAGAGGTTCACTGTGCAAGACTGAGACTATATGAATGTGTATAAATGGGAAGAGGGTGCATGACCAGAAAAGAGCAGCCATGCGTAGTTGACTGCAGCTATATGCAGAAAGATTAAAAAATGCATTGCGGTGGAGTTCTGCATACGACAATACTCCAAAAAATATAAACATATACGAGACTGGACTGTCCTCGGGCAAAAAATTACCCCATAGGTCACTTGCACTGCAACATATTATAACC
Source organism: Myripristis jacobus (assembly GCA_900302555.1). Lineage (NCBI taxonomy): Eukaryota > Metazoa > Chordata > Actinopteri > Holocentriformes > Holocentridae > Myripristis > Myripristis jacobus. The sequence goes on from OMLB01050392.1 coordinate 3,450, forward strand.
TGTATTTACGTTTTAAAATTAAGCTCTAGTGGTCCTGTAAGTAATGACATCAGCAAAGTCAACAAAGTCCTCATAAGGTTGGTGCTCAATCAACACGCCTTTCACTCAGCCGACCCCAGTTCAGATCCACCACTAATATTAGCGAACATTCGCAGATATAAGCTAGCTAATGTTAGCTGACGTTCCGTAACCCCAACCATGACCTTTTCCTCACCTTAACCATAACGACAAACCTTTCCCGAACCTCAAAAGAAACCTTTTCCCATCCTTGAGCAAATATTTTCACCGTTAGTGAGCCAGCTTGCTTGAGTCGTATTAGAGGGTTGGACCTATATGGGCATATGGGTTGGAGGATTTGTTGGCATATAAACATGTATTTACACACACGCAGGCAGGCCTCATTTTAACACGCTGTTTTTGCCCACAAATGTCATTGTATAAAAATCCAAGTTGCTGACTCTGCTGTTCTGGCAACTTTGTGAAACTGTTGTAATGATATTGTTGGGGAAAAGAGAGCTTTGATAGTGCGCCTGAGAGAAAGCGACACCAGCCCTTCACCTCATAAAGCTACATGGCACAGACTGTGGGAGAAGCCTTATTATTCACTTTTCGTACACATGCTTTTTTCTTAAATTTGGTTTACTGTAGTTGCTGCAAGTTATAGTAGTGTAGCGATCAGATTTAAGATACAAACTATGCCCGCGCTTGAATGCTATATTGTATAAAGATGGACAACTGAACATGCTGTACGTATTAAAATATCATTTGTTCTTTGGTACTGTAAAGAAAATCCTAGTACCTCACACTGTATGATTATGATGTCAGTTTTTGCATGAACTGAGCCACATACCTGTCTAAGAATAACAATAACAAGCCGTATGAATACATGTGTATCCACAGGAGTGATACTTTCTGGCACGGGAGACATAAAAAGCAGAAAAAATTAGCTGTAAGTTGATTTGACAGGAATTTTTGCTTAAGGTGACCTGCGGAGTCAGCTCCAAGGAAGAATAGATTTATTAATGTCGATCAATCAAACGTTTTGAAAAGCCAATACATCCACTGCTGCACAATTTAAAATAACAGAGCTTTCTCCATGAGCATGCAGTGCAGAAATGGGAAAAAAAAAAGAGCTGGGGGACTTTTTAGAGAGATGGAGGAGAAAGCGCGATAAAAATAGATAACAGTGAAGATATAGGAAAACATGTGGGATAGATAGGGCACAGTGAGAGGTCGGAGCAGTTTTTCTAATGCATCAAAAAAAAGCATAATTTTTTACCAAGGCCAGGAGTGTGTGCTGACTCCTCATGATTCTTCTCTACTGGGGCCGACACCTCGCCAGCAGAGGAGCGCGTTCTCTCTGTTCCTGCTGCTCACGATCAGAGCTGCACCTGCTGCAGATGAGTCACCTTCAGATGGCTGGACTGCTAGCCTCATTAAAAATGAATAGGACACACACACGCAATCACACACACATGCACACACACGCACACACACATACACCTCACCTTTGTCCCTAATTACTAACCTGGCCTTTGACTTACCTCCTGAACTGCAGGGAAAGTGTCAGAAAAGGATTGAAGCAGACAAAGAGGATTTTGTGGATAATTGTGTGTGTGTATGTGTGTGTGTGTGTGTGCTTTATAGACCGTTGCTAGTAAGTTGTCTCGGACCATTACACTTTACTGCTTTATAAAACAAGCTCACTTACACTCAGTTTATTTGATTTGGTTGCATTTTGGGGAAGCTTATACAAAATCTGGAGTTTATGTATTCATATGCATTATAGCACAGCCTGTGTAAACAAGAGCACGATTAAAGGAGCTTTGTATCATAAAAAATATACAGTCAGCTGTCAGTTTATAACATTATATCCTGGTTATCCTGTGGCTCCAGTCATTCCTTGATGGTTCAGGCCAAGTGGAAGCTCATTTTGTCGATGTCGTTTCCTTGCTAAAGTAACAGCATCGCCCTCCCCCGTGCTCCTCCTCCTTTTCTTCTCTGCCCGAGGTCTTTCAAAAGTTTAGACAACCAAACTTCAGAGAAGAAGTTGGTGTATCCTCTACTCCTTTTTACTTTCTTGTCCTCACCTTCAGTCCAGACAGGCTGTGGAGAAACTGCTGCCAAATCAGAACATAACACAGGGGAATATGGAGGGAGTTTAGATTTCACCTTGCCTCTTACCTGCTTTCTCACGAGTGCCCTACCACAAAAGAGAAAATGCTGGTGTATTAATGAAAAAGTCAGAAATCTTTCATTGAAACTCCCTGTTTTGGAAGTAATCCCAAATTTGAAATTAAATCCTCTTCAACACAAACTTGCTTTGAGGAATTAAGCGTCTCAAGTTGAATTGAATCATTTTGTAAACATCTCCCTAAAGAGAGCTGCATTTTCTCGAGGAGCTCAGTGTGAGTCAGGCCTCGCTGTGAGTCAGGCTTTCTTCTGGAAAGTCACGTCCTCGCCAGGGAGAGGGTGTCTCCACGTTCTAAATCTCACAGCTGCTCCTCCAAATCCTTCCTGCACAGTATCACGGCATCGCCAGCCAGGAGGAGAGGAAGCGGAGAGAAAAACGGCACACAACTTGGGTTTTCAGGGAGAAACATGCACAGTGCAAAACACAAAACACAACGTATCTCACTTAGTCGTGACCAAGCCATGGAAGGGACCAAAGAGAGACGGCCTAAATTAAGCAAACCACTCAAAGAGGGTTTTTTTTTGTTTGCTTTATTTGACAGTCACAGTAAAGAGAGACAGGAAAGGCAGGAGATGACGTGCAACCAACAGCCTGAGGTCGGCTTTGAACCCATGACTCCTTAATGTGTAGCACGCACTCTACCAGTTTTAAACAGAGCTTATGACAGCTCGTCCAGGACACAGGTCAGTACAGGTAACAAGGGAGGATGTAAGGACACTGAAGCGGGCCAACTCCTCCGTCACATCTCCTACCTCTGGCATTTTTTGCTGAATCACCACTTGAGGCAGTTCACATCTTCAGTGCTTTCATCGCAACTCGTGGACTGTTCAGGAGACTCTGTCCGAGTGCGGATGAATGAATAAAGTTCCATGTTGAAGGTGAGGCTGAGCAATGGGCCTGTGATATATGACGATAGGTGTAACACTGGTGTCCTAGCGAAACTCTGTATCTACTTTTCAGACAATTCATCTTGTGCTCAGACAGAACAGCAGTGCACCAGTTCAGCCGACACGAGGGATAAATAAATAAATTGTAATAATATCACAAGCAGTCCACTCGAGGAAAGACCAGGACACACAGACACTCTGGACTTGGACCTATGGCAGAGGTTAATATAAATGTTTGCTTAAACGGGGTCAGGCATTCGATGTGTTCCAACCAGGTGAAACAGAAACTGAAGGTAGGCTGTAAAATGTTTATTACGTATACTTACCTTTATAAAGCCAGACAGTCTGGGTTTATAAATTCTGATACAAAATAACAGAAGTGTTAATGTGTAACTGTGCTGGTAAGAGTCACTGTCGGAGTATATAGTTATAGATCAATGTCCATTGAATAGTTGTATCTTGATGGCTGAAAAAAATGCAAAACCTTGATCCCACAGTCCAATGTATGAAAGAAAAAGGCAAATAAATTTCTGTTTCACTTTTTTATTTTGTGTGTATAAATTCCCTGATCATTTTACACTAATTACTTTTTTCTTTTCTTTTCTTTTTTCTTTATTTTACAGATACATAAAATGATATTGACTGTCAGTGGCTGAAATGGCACACAACTTTCAATTCATTACGACTCTGAGGTTGCAACTCGTGAAATGCATTTCACCACACATGGCTTAGTGGCAGCTATTGATCTGTCAGACACATTTAAAACTGAAGCCATCATCAGGTCCAGCATGGGTATTAATCATGTTTTTGTCTGTGTGAGCGAAACGGCTTCATGTCTCCCTCCTGGCTGCCTCGCGCCCTTCAAAACAACAAAGACTTGCCACATGATCGTATTCGGCCATATCGTATTCCATCTTCTCCTTGTGCTCCTGTGTTTTTTACTGAGGGCTCTGTTTGTCCCGCATACGTCCTCCCACAAGGGCATGAACGCATGTGGACTTTATCACCTTTACATCATCAGCCCAGTTTGGTCAGATGTTTTTGGGCTGAAGTAAGCAGTGCTAGATTTTTCCTTGGTGTTGCACTTGTGATAATAATAATGGCACCTACATGATTGTAACCCGATATGGCGCCGTTTTTATCCAACACCGGAGCTCCTCCTGTAGATCAGAGAGCAAAATGCATTTTAGTCATTCATGAATTAAAAGATTTACCTGATATAATATTATCCTAACAGTATTTATTGAGAGATTTATGAAAGAACGCCCCCTATCCTGTTCTACTGGGAGAAATTTGTGCAGCTGAAGCAAAACGGCACTGCTTTCAGATCGTCCTCTTTAATAATTCACGAATATTTCAATGTGAGCTTTCTCAGTGAGCGTTTGAAGGTCAGAGATCGTCCCTATATTTTAGTCTAAACAGCAACATGTCAGTCAGTTGACAGTGAACATCAATCACCTTCTGTAAATCTTCCTCTACATGCCACCCGAATATGCCTCCAAACCAGACAGCTATAGATATATTTAGTCGAGCTCATACTCCACCTGTTCTTTCCTCACTAATGACTTTAGGTGCATGCATGTTTGAACTATAAAATTGCTGAGGAATTGGCTTGATACATTTCCCATTAGGAGTCATTAGGACTGTTGACGTGTCGTAATTACTCATGAACAGACAGTGCATTGTTGCCTAATTAGATATATAGTGATTCTAAATGGCTTGTTTGATCCTATCACGCACACATATTAGGCTTATCAGGTGCAATCTTTCCTCAGAGTGTAGCTCGGTTAGAAAGGAGCAAAGGAAGCCACTTTAAAAATGTGTTTAAAATCACAAGTTTTCGGTTTCTGGTTGGTTTATCCCTGGCATGAAGTTTGACCTTGCTGGAGTCCCCTGATGACATTTTTAATATGATAATGGGTTTCTCTGATACACGTGCCCTCACTTTAATGTTATTATACCTGTGTATGTACTCTGTTGCCTTCGCACTGCAGGCTTTCCCTCGTAACCCTGCGTTCAAGTGTTAATCAGCTGCAGTTGTGTGTTTCATAATGCATTTTGGACTGTAATTGAAATAGGCGGCTCACGATTAAATATTTCGAACAGCGCCGTCATTACATCTGATTAGGCTGATTTGGAATGCCACTGATTTGGATTCCTTTTCAACACAAATCATCGTTTCCGTTTTAGCTGCTGATTCAGCTGCGGCTCCCAGCGAAAGCTAAAAGGATGTCTTGCTGCTCCTCCGAAAATGATGCCATTGGAAAGGAAATTGGAGTGAAGATTTGTCTGCGGTTGAAACGTACAATCTCAATAAATCTCTATAGACAGCTCCCTCTGCTTAAAGTGCCTCAAGGCAGAGCCAGCACTTCAGAGCAGGCACTGGAGAGATATAAAAACCAAGTTCATAATCCAATTGTAAATATATATATATCTAAAGGTGCTGATCTAAATTGTTGTTTTTCATGAAGCAGCAGCTGAATCGGCATTGATCAGCGTTGGAGATGTGCAGTAATGTGCTGAGTGACAAATTCTTACCAACCATTTTGCAGCTGCCTCAACCAAATAAGCCATTATTTGGTACTTGCTGGCATCTATCTGATTCTGGTCTGTTTTACACATGTTATGAATGAATGTAAAAAAAAAAAAAAGCATTTTGTGTACAGTAATTTAGCACAAGGATAGAATATTGCTTCTTTCAAAAAAGGTTTGGCGAGACTGGTAGTCTTAAAAAGAAAGACAAACGATCAGAATGTCGTGTTATCTGTACGTCTCGTTGATAACTAAATAATTTAAAAGTTGTCTTCATGCTCTGTCGCCATGTGTCTTATATTGCACCATGCTTCAGACATATATTCCTTGTAAACTGGGTATCCATCTTTTGGTTAAATAGTAGATATTTACCATTTTCCCAATGATATCCCACCACTTGTCTCTTACAGCAAATTTTAATTCAGTCCATCATTAGTTTAATAATGAGCGTCTCACTGAGGCTGAGAATTATTTTCCAGACAATAAATCATTAGTTAGGGCTTTGCTGAGTTAACACACAGTTTGTACACAGTGTGCTAACAAGAATTAAAGCATTGTTTTGATCTCATTACGCCTGTACATCTTAGCACACAACAAGTAACCAATTAGTGGGCTAACCTACATTTGCAGAGGCTGCACCATGAACAAATCACACTACCTTACATTTGAATGTGAGGTGCTTACAAATGAGACCACATTCCTACGTGGTGTCACCATCGTGGTCAGCCTTTTATTGGCCACTTTAGACTACCACCTGAGAACGTGATGTCTGCTTCTACTTTTGAAAGGAAAGAAAAGGTAACTAATGTTGACAAGGTGGTGCATTTACTTTAAATATGCAAAAGTCTTTGTTTGTCGTTGTTTGTCTGACCAATTAGCTGAGTAGTGTCAAAAAAGTCTTAAAAAATAGGCTGAACTGTTTCTTTCTTCTTTCTTGATTAAACTTGTTTAAGGCATCTTTAAGGCAGCTTTCCGCAGTCTTTAAAAAATTGTTGGGATATGAGCAAATTTGGCGTCATCACAGACACAATCAAACACAGTGGGGAAAACAAAAATCAATTAGTGTTGTCAAACAGGCGGCTTTTGCCCAGTAAGTTATCTATCCCTTGGCCCATCCCTGGTATTTCTGTGCTGGATCCTATTTATTTAAGTGTTGTATCGTGAATTTGTTTGTTTATAGCATCTCAGGAAACAGTAGACAGGTTGGACTTCAGAGCATGGCATCAAGTCAAGGTCCTCACAAGTATAGCTAGGAACACATCTGTGTGTGCATATGTGTGTGTGTGTGTGTGTGTGTGCGCGCGTGTGTGCTGCTTTAATTTCACTTGATGAAAACAAGCCTTCAATAATTCAGCTCCGTCCCGCCGTCGCAGTGTGACAAATAGATGCCACTTAATCCCAAGGCCATGTCGATACACAACGGCCTGTAATGGAGACACTCAGAGCCAAAACCTGATTTAGACACAATCAGAATCGCTGTCATCCTGACCTTTTCCTCTCCCACCTTCACTGTGAGAGGTGGGAGATGATTTTTTTTATGGCATTTCTGTTTTATTAGACAGTATACAACGGTAAGTGACAGGCAGGGTGGCGGAAAAGGAAAAGGGCATGCCGCAACGCAAAGTTTGTGTGCAGCATGCGGCTGACAACAACGTGGGTATATGGTGTGTATGAGTCTGTCTGTGTGTGTGTGTGTGTGTGTGTGCTTGTAACTGCTTGCCATGTGAGGAATTGCTTAAAATACAGAAGTGCTGCTGCATCTGCT
>OMLB01050403.1:7726-19362 GCA_900302555.1 Myripristis jacobus
TTTTTTTTTATGCCTCTGTGCTGGCGAAAGCCGTGGCCAGAAACAGAATTATGTTTCTGGGTTGTACGTCTGTTCCATTCTCGTGAACAAGATACCCCAGGATCGCCTCGAGGGAATTTCTTCAAATTTGGCTTATACGTCCACTTGGACTCAAGGATGAATTGTTTAAAATTTGTTGGTCAGAGGTCTTATGACAAAGTTTCACACAAATGTCAAATAGGATGAAATAATAAAATCATGATATTTTATATCCTGAAAGGTCAGTTTCACTGTGACACCATAATGTTGTGCAAAAACATTTTTCTGTCCATAATTTAACTCCATAACTCAGGAACATAGGCGGATATATATTGTGAATGTATTTCACATTTGGTCAGTTACTGAGAGGGGGGATGACCTAAGCAATACTGTATATTATGAGGTTTTTTGGTCAAGTGCTTATCTTATAGACCAGGCCTTTGAGTCAGTAGCAGCTAGGATGAAACAGCCTCTGGCCTTTTACGTGGAGGACATTAAGTATTACACAAAGCTAATTAAGTATTTGCCGTTCAAATTTCATTCTTTGATATGAAAGGGAAGCGGCTCTTTTGTGTAAGGAAACTGTAGGTACTATGCAGTTTAATTGAGCTCACTGGGCTTCAAACAGTGCTTGATTCTATAGAGGAAGATACGCTCTCTTGAAGCTCCCAACGTTCCTCTCTCTCGTCTAATTAGCAGTCTGCCATGTGAGCAGCACTGCACAGGAGTTGCTGGCAGGATTTCAGCAGAGCCAACTATTTGGAGGGCCTGTGGTAAAGTTCAGCAATATTGCCTTATATGATTGTATCAGCTTTGTTTCCTACTGTATTAAAAAGGCTCAAGAGAAATCTATCTAATCAGAGACTAAAGGCTTCCAAAATCTGTTCAGCTTTGGTGCTGTAAGACTCTAAATCCTACATCTGTTTGATGGCTAGCTTTGGACGGTGTACAACATCATCCAGCGTTAGCCCTCTCAAGCTGCTTAGGGAAACCATGGCATTAGGCCATTTTGGATTTTCCCAAAACCATGCAGCAATGTAAGCTTTCGAAAACCGATGTACATACGGTAGGTAGAAAAGTTCAGGAAGCGTTTTGGCCGAATGCTTTCAAAAAAAAAAAAATGACCAAGTCGTGTTGTTTTATTTCTCATTTCAGCCTTGGAGGATGAATTAGACTTTGCTCTGGGGAAACAAACTCCTGCCTTCCTGAAGAAATGTGTCTGCTACATCCGCAAGATCTCTAACTTTGACCGCTTCGCCAAACTCCCTGAGATGGCCCGCTACATGGACATTGTGGTTAGCGCCGATCGCGTCATGCGCAACCAGGAAGCCTATGAACGTCTCTTGAAAGTGCGGGATGAGTTCATCCCCACAGTCGTGGCCGCCTCAAACCTCCGAGTCTATTCTTCGGTCACTCACTGCGACATGAAATTAGGATACTCCCAAGAAGTGGAGAGCCACTATGTGGAGGGTCTGTGTAAACAGTTCTACGAGGACATGGTCGACATCATCCAAGCCACGGTCCAGCAGAACTTTGACACAGAGACAGACCCGCTTTACGACGAGATTCTGCAGCACCTGTCCCTGTGTAAGACCTACGCCTCGTTCTATGAGTACAAGAGTGAGTGCTTGGATTACGTGCAGGAGTACATTCTGCCGTCCAAGGGGAGCAGGATGAGCCCTCTGGTGTTGTATGGGGGACCGTGCACTGGAAAGACCCTGCTGCTGGCTGAGGTCGCCAAACAGGTGAGCTGTTGAAATGTCAAGATGCCTGTACCGACGGGATGTAGCTTCACAGACTGAAGTAGAAGCACGACTTGTGTGCATGTATGTGTGGAATTTAAGAGATAATTTTGCGATCTCCACCCATCCCTTTGTCTCACTTTGTTCCCCACACACTCTTACTGTGTATTCAGGCTTTGTGCATGTCTGTCTGTCTGATCTGAGCATGTGTCCAACCTTGTACAACAGAGTATGAGGGGGCGTGCAAACGTTCATATGCTTGCATGGCCATCTGTGTGTTTGCCAAGTTCATCCATCGCCATACTCATGCCTCTAATCTCATATGAACCCATGCATGTATTCATGTGTATGTGCATATCCACATCTGCATGAGACTTTGTATGTACCGATTTTTATATTTTTTTTTATACGTTTGTTTGTGAACATCTGCACTTTGTAACTTTGTAAGTATGCATGCATTTCTTTCTTTGTGAGTGTGTATTTGTATTCTCTGCTCACTCACTGGCCCCATGTGTACCATCTGGCTGCCCAGCTACATTAGGATCACAATGCAGCCAGATCTGACGGCAGACGCCTATGGATCTACCCCTCCTGTTCAGCATTTGTAATGCATGTTATGGCATTCAACTCTTGAAGAAAAAAGTGATTTTGGCAATAGGAAACTGGCACACATTTAAATGGACTGCCCGATGTTCTTTCTGTGCTCAGCCGAGCAGCCTTCACCAAGTTGCATTTGGTGGAGGCTAGAGGAGCAGGCAGGGTTTTACCTCATCAAGTCAATTCAGATTGTGTGAAGTAAACTGTCAGTTGCAAATGAGATTAGCAAATTTACTTACATACATTGCTGTCACTGTCTAAACTTTCTGGAAACCCTGTTCTTTTCAGTAACTCCCTCAAATTTAGCACCTAAAGCAGATTAAAGCAAAATAATTATTTGCAAATGGTGTTTGACCTGGTTCCCTGAAGAACTGTAGAAAGACAACACGTGGTGTGGCAGAAAAATAAAGCCATACATGTGTAAATCTCAGTATTTGTGGTCATAATAATAACTTATGGGCAACTCATGGCAAACTAAAGATAAATACTGAATCAAATTAAAGTCAAAAGAGCCTGTTCAGTTTGATAAGATTGTGTGTTCACAAGGGCTGCTATCGCTGCTGCCAGACACAGGCAGTCAAACAAGTGAGGAATAAAGCTTTTTGGGGCATGTGTCTTTGATTGCTTACTTGTCACCAGCCTGTCGTGAAATTATCTTAAAGATAGAGTGTGCACAGTGTGCTTTCAAATACTGCTGGGGGTATTTCCATGAGGAGTATATTTTTGAGGGGGAGGAACTTAATTTCTATGCATTTTTTTTTAAATAGAAACTGCATGCTGTTAGCTTGACCAAGGTGTAAAGAAATGCACAGTCAGGTGTAAGTTGTTTTTTTTTTGACACAAGCACAAGACATAGTTTGTGAATTGTGCACAGTAATCACAACATCTGCTGAAGCGCTACCCCCTTTATTTATGACCAGAGGGGAGAGGGGGATACAGATCTAAATGCCTTGCTTTTCCATGTTTTGTATTGCCCTGTGGCTCCTTTGGCCTTTGGGAGCAGAGCTGTGAGTTTGTCCACAGTGCTCCTGTCTGAAAAACCTAATCCCCTCCATGCATGGTAACACCATCACAATGAGCTCTGCAACCTGGGGCCAGATGTCCAAGTGATGCATACCCACAAAAAGTATGCATTTGCCATTTTCCACATAGCTTTTATAAAAAAAAACAGACTTTGCTGTGAGAATGTGCATGCTTTACAACATGCGTACACAGACTTTTGTGAGTCAGCTAAGCTGAGCGATGTAGCAAAGTGGCAAAGAGAGGGATAATGTCAAAGAGAGAATTTGGGAGACATTTTAGTTGGAGCTTTAATCATTTATTTCACCATTTTAAACCAGCACCCAGTTGGTCTCGACATTTTCATGGTGATAATATTTACAGGTGTATGCATGTGAAAGGCTGTACAAACTGTCATCTAAATCATACAGTATTGTGCAAGAAGGCAAATACACATAGTGGATGATAAATTAGACCTGGAAATAAGCTAGAGCAAAAAAAAAAAAAAAAAATGGAGATACTTTGTGTATGTCTCTTGTTTTACTCTCTCTCTCTCCCTCTCTCTTTCTCTCTGCTACACAAACACACACATACTCACACCCACACACACCCATACAGAGCTAAACAGGGAGTAGGACTCATCACAGTTGCCCTGAAAGCGTCAAATAACATCTTAATGCCTCCAGAAATCTCAGCTGGGGCCTTTCATGAATTCATGAATGAAATTATAATATCAATGAAGTCTCAAAAAATGAACTACTGCTCATTCATATTTTTTTCTATTATGAGAAAAATATTCCTGTATGAATTAAAATATACATGATGCCATTGAGAATGTTGGAAGACACTGAGAGCACACAGTATTGAGTCTTATGCATTATTCATTAATGTGTCTTAATACCTACAAAATTAGGTGTTGGTGGTTCATACGTGCATTGCCCTAAGGTTAACAAGGGAACATGTCATAGCCCACCAGTCCCCATTTGAGCTTGTCAAATATGTCTCCTGGTATTGAGCTGCAATTAATGTAATTTTGAATGCTGGGATGCAGTGGTGAGATGCATCATTTCAACAATTTTCAGAAAAAAACAGCAACTGAACAAACGTTACAGACGGATCATTTCTTTAAGTTTGATGAATACACAATCACTAGCATCCAAGATAGTATATGTGACATATACTCTGGACAGCTGAACAAATGTTGCAGCACCTCCTGATGCTATTCAGGGTAATTCTGAAAATGCTGGAACCAAGCCATGACACACATCATTCCCTGAGGTATTGTCAAAATCTGATCAGTGGCATCCAAGATGTTGTGTGTGATGAACGGATTTGACCAGGACCGATCCATTGTCTCTCTCTGATTTTACTGCAGTTTGGGGGAAAAAATGCCTTGTGTCCAACTTCCTCCTTCCTTGCTCTACTAATGAGCCCTGCTGCATATTAAAATAGTAGTTACAGCTTTACTTCACATGATCTCCTCTACACATCTCACTGCATCGCAGCAGATCATGTATTTGGTCCTGTGTGTCTGTCCGCAGCTATTCATTGAAACTGCTGGGCCCATCAGCCTTTGTTTTTGTAATCTATGGGAGTCTTTAGAGTGTGTGTGTGCGAGAGAGAGAGAGAGAGAGAGAGAGAGAGAGAGAGAGGCCTTTAGTAGTAATTTTTAATTTTACTACTTAAATTTGTGCTCTTTTTAAAATGCTTTTTTCTGTGAAAAGCCTATGACTTCTGCCAAAGAGCCAGAAGTTGCACTTGAGCCATAGGTTCCTGGCCACTTGTATAATGTGTGTAATAAAGTAAAATACATACAGAAAGAACACGAAACAGCCAAGCTCGAGAGACTTTGGGAGTTTTGCAGTATATTGGGAATTTTATGGTATATTACGACTCAGCACATAGGATTGCCTATAGCCCAGAAAAGAGGAGATATGCCTGACAGAGATCTGCACTCTACCGAATGGAGTTTTAGTATTGCTTTGATAGTTTCTTTGGGGCTCATTGACTGAACCCTGCAGGATAAAAGTAGATTTCATTCACTGCAGTCATAAAATTGCTGAGTCCTATGAATTTTGGATTTCGTCAAAATTACATTTCATTTTCCCATCTTAGGATTATTTATTTTTAAGCCTTCTTTAAAAATGTTTGTGCTGTCTCTGATTACAGGAGATAGCAATACATTTATGTTGATGTGCTCATGACCATTGAAATAGATGTTTTACAAATGATAGCCAAAATATTGTTCACTCAAAGATGGACAACTCAAAAAAAAACCTCTATATCAGCCATGTTCTTATTTATTCTGCCCTGCTCTATCAATTTTGTCTTTCAGGCATACACATGGCTGCAGAAGGAGATGGGCCCTGAGACTGACCCAGTGGTCATTGTCCGTTTTGTTGGCTCCTCCCAGCTCTCCACGGACCTTCGCACCCTCCTCCAGAGTATCTGTGAACAGATTGCTATCAACTACCGCTGCCTGATCCACTTTCTGCCTAACAAGATTCAGGAGATGAGGGAGCTCCTCATCAACCTGCTCGGGGAGTCTTCATTCCACAGGCCCCTGGTCATCATCCTGGATGCTCTAGAGCAACTCTCTGATGCTGATGAAGCACGCAAACTGTGGTGGCTCCCCGTCCACTTGCCTCGGACAGTCCGAATTGTAGTATCAACCTTGCCCAACAAATATGGCATTCTGCAAAAGCTCAGACACCTCATCCATGATGAGGGATATTTTGTGGAATTAATCCAGAGAGACCGCAAGGTCTGCAGTCAAACGTTAAAGCAGCAACTACTGGGGGTGAAGAGAAAAGTCACCTCAGGCCAGCAGATATATGTCAATGAGGCACTTGCCAAGTGTACATTACCAATGTTTGTCAATCTCATCTACAGAGAGGTAGTTCACTGGAGGTCTCATAAAGATGTGGATGACAGATCTTTGTGTTCCACAGTGCATGAAAGCATAGAACAGCTTTTCTACTCAGTGGAAAATAAGCTGGGCCAAAGATTTGTCTTCAGAGCATTGGGCTATATCACCATGGCCAAGGCTGGGCTGACTGAGTTAGAGCTGGAAGATATTCTGTCCCTGGATAACATTGTTCTAGGTGATGTTATTGTGGCAACATACCTTAAAAACCCTTTAAGGATCTCTTATGACTTGGTGGCGAGGCTCAAAGAGGAGCTCGAGGGTTATCTGGTGGAACGACAGGTACGCAATGTCACCCTGATGGTCTGGGCCAACAGACACCTTCACCTCATTGCCCAGAAGCTGTACCTTAGCAATGAAGAGGATGTCCACCAGATGCACAGCCTCTTAGCTGAGTACTTTCTGGGGGCATGGTCAGGAGGCAGGAAGAAGATCTTTACTTATGATAACAACCATTTCACTTCACTGAATATATCTCATCACAAAAACCCCCACCATCAGCCATCCCATGAAAAAGCGTCTTCTGACAAGTACTCTTATGACAGGCAGACCCCTGAGCAGCCTTGGGTGTTCCAGTGCAACCTTTTAGAGCCTGACATCTTCTTTGTCAACCACAGGAAGATGACAGAGCTAGTGTACCACCTTACCAGGAGTGGGCGCACTGATGACCTCATGTTTGGGGTGATTATGAATTTCAGCTGGCTCTACACAATGATCAAGATTGGCCAGTTTGAAAAGGCCATAACAGACATTGACCTAGCCTACAGCTATTCCCAAGAAAAAGAACTAAAGTTCCTGGCAACCACTCTTCGTAGTATCAAGGTAAAAGTGATGAAGAATCCAGCATCATTGTCTGCAGAGCTGCAGCAAAGGCTGCTACCCGTTGTCACCTCGCTCCCCAAACTCAGACACCTGCTCCTAGAGTGTGACAAAGATGGCCCCAAGTATTGCTCCATCGTGCCTCTCCACTCCTCTATGGACGTCACTTACAGTCCAGAGAGGCTTCCTCTCTGCTCAAGTTATATGCAGATTGTGGAAATTTTGCCCACTCTTGCCCCAAACATTGTTCTTGTAGCTCTTGAAAATGGCTCTGTCAGCACCTGGGATGTAGAGAGCAGACAACTCCTTCGACAGATTGATACAGCCAGATCCGTTGTGCTAGGAATCAGGCTAACTGGTGATGAGAAGTACCTGGTAGTGGCCACAACCAAAAACACACTGCTAATCTATGATAACCACAAATCATGCCTTCTATCTGAAGTTGAAATCAAGGGGTCTAAGCATGGTGGCATCACTGGAGGAGTGGCCTTCATAAATGGCTTTACCTTGTCCAGTCATCATGCTTTGGCTTGGCTTGAGGCTAGTAAGGACGTTAATGTGATTGACCTACTCTACGGTTGGCCCCTTTACCAGTTCCACTGCTGGTATGAGGTCACCTGTGTCCAGTGCTCTCCAGATGGCATGTATGCCTTCTGTGGTCAGTATCTCAACACCGCATCCATCTTTAATCTGGGAAATGGGGACAAGTTGGCCACTGTGACCTCAGAATTTTCTGGGGGTTTTGTGAAGTCCATCCTTGTTCTGGATACCATTAACCAGATGGTGATGATTGACAATGAAGGTAGTTTGTCAGTGTGGAACACCAAAGAGATCACCAACCCAAGGCTGATGGAAGATTATGACTGTAGAGGGGATGAGAGTGAAGTAGTGAGCATTGAATTATCTGAAGATCAGCGCTCTATTCTCATTTGCAAGGCCAGGAGTATTGAGGTCCTTGACACAAAAGTATGGAAAATGGTGGAGAAGTTCAAAGCCAAGCGTACTGAGCGCTTTGTAGCTGCTGTTCTCTCCAAGAATGGGCAAAGCATTGTGGCCTCCATGGAGAACACCTCATCGATCTTTGTGTGGAGGAGAGATAGTGGGCAGTGCATGGCCAGCCTCATTGAGATATCAGGGGCTATTGTCAAACTCATCAAGTCTACCCACCATAACCTGCTCCTCTCTGTTGCCAGCAGCGGAGTACTGTCTGTCTGGGACATTGATATTATCACCGCCATGTCCAATATTGACAAAACAGGTAAGAAGATCCAGACCTTGCAGCTATCTGGCAGAGAGGACTACGTGTTTACCATGGACGGTTCAGAGGCCATCCACAAGTGGAACTTCAGCACTGGTTTCATTGAGACAGTCTTCAAACATGAGGGCATAGTGGAGAACTGTGTCCTAACCTCCTCAGGGGATCTCATGGTGACTTCCGATGACAAGTGCAGCCAGTACATTTGGCAAACTAATACTGGAGAAAATATATTCCGCATCAATGGACAGAGAATTTCACAACTCTTGATCACCCACAATGACCAATTTGTGGTGTCTCTCTGTGAGCAGAATGCTTCCAGGGTCTGGAGGCTTGCTACTGGGCACAAAGTGTGCAACATTTTAGTCACCCTCCAGAATGCACTGATCACCACTGCAAACACTTTCCTTGTGGGAACCACCAAAAACAAGCTCCTTGCCGTCAGCCTGTGGTCAGGCAGTGTGTCCAAAAAGTTTGTTTGTGATGATGGTATTACCATTGTCAACTTCAAGCTCATTCCTGACTGCCCTGACTGTGTGGTGTTTATCACATCTACAGAGACTGTCTTCATCTGGAGTGTGGCAGATGAGTCTGTCTGCAGGCGAGTCCAGCTGCCCACCAACTTCCTTAAAAACCTAGAAGACTTCCAGATCTCACCTAATGGAAAACTTGGAATTGTCTCCAAGGGTGATGAGAATATTAATGTCCTGGACCTTCACAGTGGGAAACTGAGGCTTGTCCATGCTGCTGGTATAATCTGGCGTCAGAAATTGTCTAGAGATGGACGTTATCTGGTGTATGTCTGTTTCCGGAACTGTGATGAAGATGATGATGCCGGTGTTGTGTCCAATCTGATTGTGATGCGCCTTGCTGATGGCAAAAGCATCGGCACATGCTCACTGTACAAGACACCCACTTACCTCTGCCTCTCCCAGCGAGCACTAAACATCATCATTGGCTTTGAGGACGGTAGCATCGGCACTTACACAGTGGTGGACCGTGTAGATGCTGCCCTCAAGATAAAAATCGCCACGTCAAACAGCCGACAGATTGTCAACAACGCCTCGCAGAAGGTGCGGCCCAAGTGTGGCAACCATTCCTTTAAGACGATCGCCGACTGCGTATGGAGGGAGTCAACAGAGGTCTTCTCCAGGGACAGCCCCATCAATGTGTCTGACTCTGGAGAAGCCGAGACAACCACCCCAACAAAAAAGACTGAACTTCTGCAGTGAGTGGGTGGAGATAAGAGAGCAGGGTGAGTTGGATGATAGGGATAGATAAGGAGGTTTAGAATCTCTGGGGTTGCAGTTGATTCTTGTTTACAGCCACCTGATTCAGCTGCAGATGTCAGCCCTCTGGGTAGTTAATGGGCCGACCGTTATAACGCTGCACTCAAGTTATGTATTACTTACTTCCAACCTATGATAGTTTCTGTTTGTTTTACACATGAAGACTGTTAGAATAGACTAGGTTTTTATTATTTGAAAAAAAGAAAAGATAAAGCTACATTCTATGAGGTATTAGTTTGCCATTATGTGTCCTTTTGCATTTGAAGAACAAAGTTAACATTCAAATGTCTTGGTCAAACATTTTTAAAGCCATTCCAATGACCTTAGATACTTTTCATTACACACTATCTTTATTTACATAGTGCACATTAAGCCATAATGTTGTTCTTGAAGAAGGGGTGTGTTTATGTTTGTTTGTATTAACATCAATCTGTACTGTACAAAAAGGAAGAACTATGAATATGTGTACATATCTCTTTTTGGCTGCTGCAATTTGTGCAACTCCTTAAAAATGTTCCGTTGTGCTTAATGCAATCAAAGTGAGTGCCTGGAATTTAAAATGTTCTTTTATGTACAGATTACAAGATTTATGACGATGCAGGGAATTTGTAAACATAGTATACGCATAGTTACATAATATTTGCATTCATGTAAAATCTGAACGATCAGTGTACTGAGGACCAGTCAACAACATGAGAGATCAATGGCATTGCTCTTTGTAACAAATTTATCCTTGAACAGTTTGCATAAATTTGATGTGAATTTACCTGCTGTTCCCAACCCATCAATTTGTGTCCTGTCAGGTTCTGAGGGAAACACCACTATCGAGCATACAGTGTAGCATAGTACCACACATATTCACGCCTTAACTAGTGTACTTGCTTTAGGTTCAGTGGAGTTGAATTTGTTGAACTGTTCCAGTAGAAAAAGACAGAGTGATTAGCCCACTGTTTCAGTGAAACAGCTTGGCTGTGTGAATAGATATAGAGGTTTATACTGTAAGTGGAAGCACTTTATGAGTGAATTGTGAGAAATGTTGTGATTAGATTTATTCATATAAAACATATATAATTAATTGTCTTAAGTGTTCTGAACTTGTCTTAAAACAGGTCTTGGTTTTGCCTATAGATAATACACAGGCTATCCAGGTACTTGCAGGCCACAGCTGACTCACGTGAAATGCTGCTCGACAGTCTATCTTTACGCCTGTTATCATTACAAAGTCTTCTCACTATTTTGCATTTGACAGCAGACAGATAAATATAAATATATAAATATATATATAGGCTGACTTGGTTTACTTTGTGGCAGGCTTAAAAAAACAAAGGATGTTAATATCTGGTTGGCTGACAATCTACTGTACAAAAGAATTATTTGGAAGTAAATCTATGAGATTATACCTTGCTGGTACCTTGATAGGGTGGGGATGTTTTTGTGTTTGTTATGATAGTGTTTTAATTTCCCCCCCTGTAGTGCTTTATTCTTCTGTGTTTATCTGTTGTTAACCAAAACTCACAGTTGTATCCTGGGATTTTGAGTTCTGATGAGACAAATCACCCGTCAGGGAGGATAGATACAAACCCACACACTTTCACTTTGACATATACTTTTTAAGGGCTATTCCATCTAATTGTATGTTTACTTGTTCTCAGCTGTTGATATAATGGCCCTTGGATGATTTCAGATTAGGTAGCATATCAAGCTTTAAAATATTTAATTTCCCTACAGCTCAAGAGTGTCTAAATCAAGAATTATCATACCATATATTTGCCAAAGTCCCAATCTTAGTTTGGTGTTTCATTTTGTTGACTATGGGCTCTAGTTTCCCGGCGCAGCGCAGGGGGCGCAGTGAGGCGCACCCCGCGCAGAGCTAGTTTGGACCAGCGCAGCGTGCGGGGCGCACAGAGGTGCGCCAAGATGGGAGTGGCGGCGTAGCAAGGGGAGGTGCGGGGAGGTTTCGTGCGCCCAAAGAGCAGGGTGGCGCAGTGAGG
>OMLB01050404.1:0-14620 GCA_900302555.1 Myripristis jacobus
CTACAAGAGCTTTTATGACATCCCATTCTAAAGCCATAGGCATTCATATGGAGTTGGTCCCCCCTTTGCAACTAGAACAGCTTCCACTCTTCTGGGAAGGCTTTCTACAAAATTTTGGAGTTTGTCTGTGGGAATTTTTGTCTATTCATCCAGAAGAGCATTTGTGAGGTCAGACACTGATGTGGACCTGGCTCGCAATCTCCGTTCTAGTTCATCCCAAAGGTGCTGGATGGGGTTGAGGTCAGGTCTCTGTGCGGGCCAGTCAAGTTCTTCCAAATCAGACTCACCCAACCATGCCTTTATGGAGCTTGCTCTGTGAACTGGGGTACAGTCATGCTGGAACAGAAAAGGGCCTTCCCCAAATTTTTCCAACAAGGTTGGAAGTATAGAATTGTCCAAAATGTCTTCACTGGAACTATGGGTCCGAGGCCGACCCCAGAAAAACAAGCCCATAGCATTATCCCTTCTCCACCAAACTTTACAGTTGGCACAGTGCAGTCAGACAGGTAACGTTCTCCTGGCATTCACCAAACCCAGACTCGTCCATCAGACTACCAGATGGATTCTTCACTCCACAGAACACGTTTCCACTGCTCCAGAGTCCAGTGGCGGCGTGCTTTACACTGCGCCTATTTGACACTTGGCATTGTGGCTTGGTGATGTTTTGTGCTGATGTTGATGCCAGAGGAGGTTTGGAGCTCTGCAGAGCGTTGGCCACTTTTACGCACTATGTGCCTCAGTGCTCAGCAACCCACTCTGTAACTTTACGTGGTCTGCCACTTGATGCTTCCACTTTGCAATAGTACCACTTACAGCTGATCGTGGAATATCTAGGAGGGAAGAAATTTCACAAACTGACTTGCAGCGGTGGCATCTTATTACATTACTATTACAGTACCACACTGGAATTCAGTGAGCTCTTTAGAACAAGCCATTCTTTAATAAATGTTTGTAAAGGCAGACTGCATGGCTACGTGCTTGATTTTATACACCTGTGGCAATGGGACTGAATAAAACACCTGAATGCAGTGATTAAGGGGTGTGTCCCAATACTGTTGTCCATATAGTGTATCTATGTGTTTATCTATTTACATGTCATCTTACAGCTTGCACTGTGTACATCAGAGTGTCTTTGTGGAAGACACTGAACTTGCTGTAAGTGTCTCTGAGTAAGTGTCATCCAAACATCCTGAACAGAAATAAAATTAAGTCTTATCAGCTTTTTCTTTCCTACCCAGAGGCGTCATGGCCATTCAAACACCCCAGATTTTTGGTATCTGGATTTTTAACATGTTTTTTAAATTTGTTTTATGTTATATTCTGTTTTATTCCTGTTGTAAAAAAAAAATTGGCTTGCATGAGGCCCTGTTCCTACCCACCACTGATCCTAGTATGTAATCATTTTGTCACCAACTGGGCACTGTGGCTTTGACCCTACATCTGATTAATACTGGCTAGTCTTAATTCATAAGATTTAGTTGCAATTGCTTAATATTACTCTTGACATAATGTTATGTTGTTACATTATTGTACTTGTCCACATTAAAGGTGTACTTAGCAAAATTGCCAAGGTTAAATTTATGAGAAAACCTTTTCAGATGAAAAAAAAAGGAATAGGCATGAACCATGTAGACTAAATCATCATATTTTGTGCTTGTCTCCCTGTTTTTTTGTCAGTTTACACTAAGCAGTCCTTACTCCAGTGGGCCTCGACAATTTTGCAAACTTTACCTTTATATTCTCAGTTATGTAGATGTTTTGGTACAGGATAAGATAAAATAATGACCAAGTTATTACACTGAATATTTCACTGTTTATATGTTTAACATGACTAATAGTTTGTGCACTATACTTAACAAAAATGTAACTGAAATGTGTGACACTGCCATCTAGTGAAAGATGCGCATGAGCACACACACACGCACACACACAGGGAACAAACAGGCACACATGTTTATGACTGAGTACATAATCTCAAGGCTGCCAGTTTTTGATGACTCTAACTACGGAAATTCAAAAAGCCTTTCAAAAGAAATTTCAGGGTATCTGCCTGCACGATTTGTATGCTTTTAATCAAGAGACTCAGCGTTGCCTGTTTACTTAATGAGAAAGGCCTCAGCTTTTATTGATATACATAACAGATGTGAATACCACCTCATCCCCAGCTGCCTTAGAAAACCTCACAATGAAGCCTTTTTTTCTTGATCGTTTTGAAAGAGCGAATTTGAATAAAAAGCTTATATAAAAAGCTTAGCCTCTGGGTCATCAATAATGCATGCCAGACATAAATTTATGAAGAGGAAATGAGCAAAGGTGTGCTTTGTGAGTGAGTTTTCTGTGCTTCTAGTTTGATGTGTGTAGAGGAATATGTTTTGTGTGGCTGTTCATCGTGCAGGTTAGAAAGCCAGAGTGAGAGACAGGACAAATCATCACATTCATTGAAGTCACCCTGCTCTTCCATACGACAAACAAAAGTTGAGAGACAGCTCATGGCTTTCATGCAAGTGATGCAGGTGTTGGTGCGCTAAAGACCGGCAACACTCTCACTCAGGATTTACATTCACAAGGGATAAGCTGTGGCTCTAGGACAGCAGACATCTGGAGAAATGAACCCATTAACTTCTAATGACACAGGAGGGAAATCTGCTACACCTGAAAACAATTCACAAGCAGTGGCGAGGTGCTCAAGTTGTCATATTTACAACTCAAATATAAATCCTGGTAATCATTTGGCTTTCCAGGCGAGCACACGGCGTGAAGGTGTGCGAGCGTTTCTTGGCGCAGACAGCGAAGAAATACACCATGTGACTGGCGGTGGCAGATTTTAATTTTGATCTGACACTTCATAGTTGTTATAACAAACAAACTGACAAAATATACACAGCAAACAGACCAAAAAAAAAAAGAAAAAAAAGAAAAAAGAAAAGCTCATTTCAAAAGAAGGAAAACAAGATAAGAAAACAACACAAACAACAATGCCAAGACTTTTAAAAAGTGACTCCCATAATGCCATTTAATTGAGATAAATCTATGTGTCCATCACACAATGACATGTAATCGTCATGTTGTTGTGAACTTTGGAGAGGTGCTTTCTCTAATAATAACCTGTCGAAGCATGATGGTGCTCTATGATGCTGTAAATAACCCTAATGAACAATAACCAAGATCCAACATCCAACATCATGTGTAAGCAGTGCTCTAAGAGGGGTCTATTGATTTTCAGCAATAACAGTGAGAGAAAAAACTCTAACGGGCTTGTATGTATTGTAGGTATATTTCTTATGTAGAAGCATAATACTTACTACTACTTTGTTCTTACAGTGGACAGAAAGGGGGCTATTTTGGCACAAAACTCCCATCGTGGTTGGAAAACGTGACAAAATACAAAAAGGCAAAATGACGAAATATATCAACACGGCCAAAGAACTTCACTTGGTACTTCATTATTGAAAAATCTGTGAAGTTAAATTATAGTTTACATTTAAATTGAGCAAAGAAAGACAAATAAACACATTGTTCATTTGATATAGACTAAACCAAAGTACACCTTGGCAAGTAGTCACAAACTATTGCAAACACGAGGCGTATACTGTAGGAACTTCCAGTGAGCAACAGCGATGTAGCAGGTAGGTATATCATATATTATAGGCCATGTTATCACCAGTGTGGGGCCATAATCTGGACCTGGGCTCAATTCGCTTTCAGTCCTTTGGTTCCAGGGTCATAATGTGTCTCCGTGACCGTTTTTAGACCAAGAGGATTATTCACATATAAGATTTTGACGTGTAGGTAGAGATTTATCAGATCAGATGGGCATTCATAATGTAAAATACAAGTTTGTTTTACTTGTGTACAGTACAGTGTTCAGTGTTAACCTCCATTAAAAATGCAAATACATACTTTCAAAGCCTCAGAACACATGTAAAACCATAAATATAAATATTTCAAAGGAAAAAAAAAACATGTCTTCAATCTAAAGTGCTGCCACATCAACACAGACAGCAGTCAGATGAGAGGCTTTCACAACATCGACGTACAGATCAGGCTTTTAATTCAATGGAGACGCAA
This sequence comes from Myripristis jacobus, assembly GCA_900302555.1. NCBI lineage: Eukaryota > Metazoa > Chordata > Actinopteri > Holocentriformes > Holocentridae > Myripristis > Myripristis jacobus. Next base: position 4,069 of record OMLB01050404.1, read on the forward strand.
AGCGAAAGTAATCCATTCAGTTGACTGAGGAGGCATATTTACTTTAGACTTAAGAAAAGAAAAAATAACAGTGTGCAATCTGCTACATTATTTACATATAAGCAACTGAACAGTGGGTTACAGATGTCCTACAGACTGCACTGCAAGGCCCTGCCTTCCTTTTTCAATGGGTTTCTGCTTCATTAGGTTGAATAACATGGAAGGTAACAGGAAAAAGGATGACAACATGCCAAGGCTCGCCCAATCTTAAAATGCCAGACACAAACTGATTTATTTTCATATCCACATATGTACTTGTTTCCTTTCATGTTCAGATATTTCAAGAAATCAAGTTTGATTCATTTTTTCTCCGTTCCAGGTTCAGCTTTCTTTTTGATTTGACTGAACTTACAGTGAATTGGCCACACCCCTGTATTGATCCCTAGGCAGTTGTATAATATCACAGTGGTCCTTTTTGGACCTTTTAGGCGTTCAAATCCCCTTTAGTCAAACGATTGCCCACTCATGATCTGTGACACCAGTGAACACACACGACACGGTAATTATCATTTTCACATGGATTTTCCCCTTCGCAGCCTGTGACTCTAGGCTATTGCAGACAGCATAAAAGATGCAGCTATTCATTATTCCACAGGACAAAAAGCATTTATCACAAATATATAAACAAGATCACATATTCATTGCAGTAGAAATGTGCATTTTTTGTATTTTTTACTGTTTCAAATCATGATACAGTCCGGTCACTTCACAGTCTTTTTATGGTCACCTCCAGAGGGTTTGACCCTCGGGGTGAGATCCTCTGCCTTATTGCACCTCAGTATGAAACCCTAAAAGTCATAAAGACAGCCCTAAGCCAGCCTTACCTCCCTCACATTCAGGGATGATAAAGAGAAAATAGGACAAGGAGACTGACAACCAGGTGTCGTTCTGTGTTTGGTCTTTGACACGATGAAAAGATACCATTTCCATCCCAAAAAATACACATATACAAACTTCGGCCTCATAAAAACACTGCATGTCTTTTATACACTCACACTCTTGCAGTACACACACACACACACACACACACACACACACACACACACACAATTAACAGCATCAAATAACATGACTTTTAAAATGATGTGCAGAAATCTAAAAGTGTTCATTTCTTTTCTTTCTTTTCCCCCAAAATATTTAAGACAAACACATAACACAAACAAGACAACTTCAAATTCAAGTCAACACAGTCAACAGATTTCCTTCAGTTTCTTCAAAATCATTTAAGTCAATATTTAAGAAAATCCTTTTTTTGTTTGTTTGTTTTTGCTAATTTACTGTCAATTTGCTGTAAATTTGCTGAGAATTAGCCTTTTGGATGGAGAGAACACAGCATGTCAACTGGAACTGCTGATACACACTAATTATTTCACGCTGTCTGTCTGCATCTTTCAGCCGTATTTACAGTTAAGACTGCAAAGCATCTGTATGGTTGTGCCTTCAGTTTTTTTTCTTTTCTGTAAGAAACTATTATGAATGCAGCAATTCTGTCCGAATCTACATACACAACGAAACAGGTACGTGATTCTCAGTTTCACAAATCTACAATCGTATACCTCTGCAATTTTCACAGTTTCTGCATCATCGGTCCTCTCTAAAACGGCAATTCGTTTCCGCCGCTGGAGTGCTCTTCCTGTTGACCCTCTGAGACGGGCGTCCATCAAGGTAGAGTAGCTTGCTTCCTTCCTCTTCCTCCTCTCCCTCCCGCTGAGTTGAGCTACACCAGTCAGCCACAGAGTCACAGAGCAGAGACTTTGACGATGTTGGAGCCAGCTGAACTGGTCGTGGTCTGGATGCTCGGGGCCGGAGGGTGACCTGGGGGAGGGGGGGGTCTCCGCTGGGGCGGCCCGTGGAGGCCGTCGCCGTCGGGGGTTAAGGCCGGGGGCGTCGGCAGGCTGATGATCGCCGTGGTGATCTGGCCACTCTTGCAGTTGATCCTGCTGCCGTCATCAGTTTTCAGGTTAAGATTGGAGCGACTGGAGAGGGAGAGAGAGAGAAAGTGGAAAACAACGTACAGTTTTGTACATTGTACATACACTGGTATGATTGTGTGCTCTCAGTTTGATTCATGGCCCTGTAAGCATAAACCCAACTAGTGTTTAAGCCCATTTAAACATACAAACTAGGGCTGCTTTAGAGGGAAAACACTGAGTTACAGAAAATATCAAGTGTGCTGATTCTAGTGACACAAACATTCTAGAAATGACCTGACACCTAAATGTCGATTCTTGTGACATTCATAGCAGACTCAGTGAGCAACAAATAAAAAGACCATTACAGGGAACATCGGCTACCCAGGGAGGAAAGGTTGTGCCTTCATAAGAGCTGCCCTCTGTACTACACCACGACAAATACAAACAGACTTATAACTATAATACCTGTTTGGCAAATTCCAGACATTTCCACTGCTGTATCCTGCCATAGACGAGCAGCTAAACCAAAATGATATTTTATGTGAATCTCTCTGTGTGCTACAGGTCTATGTTACATTATCTGCTTGATTTACATTTGTTTACAGTTTTCTATTATTTATTTATTTGTTTATAATTATAAAATTACTGCTATGATAATTTATGTGAGATTTAGGAGTAACATACGGATCACATGTCATATTAAATGAGTATTAGAAAGCTAATTATTATTGTAGATTGATCCTACAGCGCCCTCTGCTGACCTCTTAGGATATTATATACTTTGCCTTCTGTAACTCTAAACTTGTTCAAAGGGGAAAGCAGGCAGCTAAATTGTTTTTCCCCCACGACACTGACTAAAAATGTAGATCTCATACCCCCTCAAACTGCCCTGTGGTGCTGGCGTGCCGGTGTTTTCACCTGGTGGTGTGGCACGGCGGGTCGCCACAATGTATGTGGACGGCACTGAGCTCCTGCAAAGGGCCTTGGTGCGCCGGGACAGGGTGGGCAGGGGGCACGCTGGCGTTTGGCAGAGGGGTGTTCCTCTTCACCCTGCGGCTACAGCAGGTGCCCAGTGAGCCGTCGTGACTGGAGACAGAAGGGCTGCGGGATGGGTAGCTCTGCAGCGCCGTCTCTAAACAGTTCTGCTCATACATCTGCTCGTCCACAAACTCATGTGCCTGCAGGAGGGAGGGGAGGATGAAGGGACAGAGAGAGAGAGAGAAAGAGAGATAGAGAGGGAGAGAGAGAGAGAGAGAGAGAGAGAGAGAGAGAGAGACTTGAAGCCTGGAGTGATTGTTTACACGTAATCTGATCTTTGCCCCCATATTACGCACACCAGTGTAAACAAGTTTCAGGTATTGTCATCAAAAAGTCATTCTAGTAAGACAGAACATAGGCAATACTGGGTTTTGTGACAAAATTTTGGATTTGACATTTATTTGTTTTTTGCAAATAAACTCTTCAAATATTCCAAAGCTTTAATAATGGCATGTAATGTGGGGAAATACATCCGATATGTTTGTCCAGCCTCAGTGACACACGCAATGTGTTTTGATGAGATATTTTGGATGTAAACAAAAACCAAGTGTGTTTACAAGGAAAAACACATATGGTACCTTTGACTGGAAGCCAAATCCAGCCGGGAGATCCACTCTAAGTCACTACAAATCCGTCATACCAAAGGATGAACAGACAGTACCATCATTGTGTAAAACCAGCAGGAGGTGCCCGCAGATGAAGCGGACTTGGTTTCAGCTTTTACTTAAACACATCACCTAGTCATGACTGTCAAAACAGGAATGCCAATATTGTAGGGCATTTTTAAAAATTTTTTTTTACCAATGTTCCAATTCTTTCACTTGACTGATTTTGAAGCAGGAATTTGACACAAGGGGAACCATCGCTGTCACCTTGACAGACATCTGAGAGAGACATAAACCTCCCTGGAGACTTTTGAGAGCTACAAGGTAAGTCAGCTTCAAGTCACGGTTTCTGACAAGGAAATGAATAGAGATGAGGCTGCCACAGGTACAGGTCCACGAGTCATTAAGAAACGGCAGAAAACTTGATCCCTCTGTGTGATCCTCCAGTAGCAGTACTAAACAAATATTTAAAACCTACTGGGGAACTGTAAAAATATGTATGTTAAAATGTACATTTTTTATATGCATATTTGCACGGAGAAAAGATAAAAATAAAAGTGATTAAATCAGAGTCAGGCAGATGTTTCTGCATGTGTACCCACAGTAGTTTTCTCCAGGCAGTGCAGTAGGTGGTGGTGTTGGCTCTCTAACAGAGAGGTGTTCTTCGGCAGCTTCTGCTCATCCTCTTCTGTACCCTGAGCAACATCGATGCACACACACACAAACACACACACACAGACAGACACACACACACACACACACACACAAATGCATGCATAATGTAAAAGTAATAACACATTCGTCAACAAAGCACAGGACATTGTTGGTGTAAGCCTGTCCATCACCGACGTCGACCCACTGCTGAAGACATGGATCATGACTGAGCTGGCACTAAAATAAATCTTCTACCTTAAAGTCTGGGAAGGTAACTTTGTCTTCAGTGATGAAGAATCAGTGAGGAAAATATTTCACTCTGCTCCATGTGATCCATTTTCGATGAAAGAATCTCGAGTCATGCTTGTTGATTTCATTCTCATTCCAATGATGAGCGGAATCGCCAGCAAATCCCACTGTTTGCATTAAAATTATTTACCAATTAGTTTTATGGGCCAAACTTTGTATTTAACACAAACAAACTAATACACCATATCTTCGCTTGCTATGAATCCTCATTTCCTATGAAGCCTCATTCCTGCCTGGACTAATGCTTTGTTTACAAGTTCTTTATTTTGTGTGCTGTGTGTGTTTTTTGTCAATACTACTGTTATCGTTAGATTTACTGCCTTGCAACAATTGTAAAAAATATTTCCCCAGGCTTACTGAATTATTCATGTTTTATCAAGAAATTTTCTCATTACTTTACTCTGATTTTGGTGAGTATGTACCATATAATAATATCTGATGTTCCGGACAAAATTATTGATGTATGACACTGGAGATAAAGAGAAAGAGAGGAGTTGAGAAAAACAGATACAGAGAGTCATAGATTCACTTTTTGTTATGTCTCCCAATGGGGCTCAGTCTCCAATATTGCCAAACATCAGGAAAACTGAAAAAACAAATTAAATCTCTATCCACAGTGTTAGCTATTCCTCCAAAGATCTGGGTGGGAGGCGGTCCGACCAAACGGCTCTCATTCAGATTCCGGACACATGGACAAATCCTGATGATGTGGACAAGAGCAAACTGCGCTGTCTGATGTTTCGATTTCTTTTGAAGCTCTGCCATCTGGGAGAAGTCCTCACAGAGAAGTAATGTACTCGGAGATGGCTGATTTGCTAGTCCATCTGAAATTTAACCCTGATGGTTAGACAGGGTGGAACTGGGCTCACTATCGACCATTGATGTAGCCACCGTTTAAGTCTCTCATGCATTCATTTTTTTACGAGAAGGATAACAACTGCTGGAGGGGCTTTTGTTCTTTTCTATTCACAATGTTAATGTAACTGTCTGGGAACAGGCTGTCTGGGATACCCAAGCCCTGGGTTACACTGTGCCTATTTCTCTCCACTGTATAACATCCAGGAAAGGACTGCCTACATTACCTATATAGGAAAGATATATGTACGTGTGAAAATTTATAATAATGGTTTCACTTGGATCATAGCTCTAAAACAAAATATGTCATCAGATGAATGCAGGATTCCAGCACTGAAACAGGTTATTTTATAAGAGACTGTCCTCTGGAATAAAAAAACCCAACCCCGTAGGTAATTTTTACAGCAGCTTATTACGACCTCCACTCAGTGGCCACTTTATTAGGTCCAACTGTACGATCTGATGCAGCTCAATGCCACAGCTCTGCCATAAATTCTACCTTTTAAGTTTATAATGTTCAGTTTTTGTTGACATTGTGTAAATTCAATACAAAATATTACAAAAATCTCTGAATAAAATGCAGTTCAGTACAGCAGCAGTACTAACTGTGAAGTCAATGCCGAACACAGCATTGAATGAACACTTCTATTACTGTGACAAAAAGAATTGCATTACAGGCATCAGAAAAGTAAACTGTATGGCAGAACATTTGTATTGGATTTTATTAGACTTAGAGTTCTCATCGGGCCTGAAAATTAAGACCCTACCCTTCCCGGGCCATACTGGGCCAGCCCGAAAAAGCCCGAAAAAAAAAGAAAGGAGAGAAAAAAAAAAGATCGCCAAATTATTTAGCAGTGCCGGTGGCTCAAATTCTAGTAGCAGTGAGAGAATGGACATAATAGTTGGCGAAAGGCAGCTTCACCACAGAACCAGAACCCGAAGCCCTACCCTACCCGACCAATTCACATACATTTTAGGCCCAACCCTACCCGAAAATGTCGGGTAGGGTCGGGTAGGGTTGGGTTCGGGCAGAATTTGAGAACTCTAATTAGACTGTACAGGAAACTGTCCTTTGGGTCGTGTTAGAGGGCTGGAACAAACCACCTATGTAGTAATATGGGTTGGAGGACTTGATGTTAATAATGTGAATGAATGTTTCATTAATATGGAAACAGCAATATGTTTAATTCATTTAGAAATGGGTTAAAAAAAGTGCATAGTTACAGCCCAGAAACGATTAATAGGAGTTGAGTTAAACCATAACAATTCATTACAAGTTAAAGGTGCACAATTCAAAATTGCCAAGGGCTGATTGAAGTGAACACCGTGTAGACTCAGCTGACAAAAAAATGTGGAATAAACACATAATCCACATGTAAACATTTAGACATAGCTATCAAATGACATGCTTATACCATATTATTGTCAGCTGAGTCTACACGGTCCTCACTTTGATTGATTCTGGGCAGTTTTGCACAGCGCACCTTTAAATTGTGATTTTAAAATGGTCAAAAGGGCAGGTGCGGTTTATTGTCATGCCATGCTAAAGGCTGAAATGATGTTTATTTATATTTATTATGACATACATTATTTGTTCACAAAATAGTCTACCATCATTGTATTTCCCCATTCTAGTTAATTACAGGTGAACATTGGTAATGTATTAGTAATAGTAGGTGACAGTGTCCTCAGTGTACGAGTATTGATGTGGTTTGAGTTTGTTGTTTTCATGGTGAGAAAAGTTCTGTCAGGCTTAATAAAACACTTGTTTCAATGATAAACCACTCATCTCTTAGGGAGTGCAAAGACTAGGGCCGGATGTGCGATGCGGGGCTTGATGAAGGCTAATAATGCTGAATGGATGACAACTTATTCTGCAAAGGTGCCAGTACATCGGCCTAAAAAGAAACCTGTATTCTTGAAAGCACATCGGAGAACTTTTCATCACCCTAATGAGTGTCAAGGAGGTAAACAAGGTACCAGGGGATAAGGATTTAGGCTCCTTTTAAGCAAGTCCCTTTAATACAAAAAGTGAAGAATATATCAATAAATTACTCTCAGTTGCGCCTCAGAAAAAGCCTCCTGCAGAACTCCTAATCTAGCTGCACACTATGAGTGAACCAGTCATTCTCTGATGTATGTCCACCTCCCCAGCCCACGCGGTAGTACTGACTGACTGACAGCAGTGACACCACTGTAATTTGATGTGCCAGGGCTCTGGCAGCCTCATCACAGACGCTGACAGGGACGGGGTCGCTCAGCACTCACAGATGGCATTTATATGATAATTCTAACCATTCCCAGACACCCATGAGCTTTCACACTGGACTCGATTAGATCCAAATGGATTTTAGTAACCGTCTGTGAGGAAGGGAGTATGTCACTGAAAGCAGAGTGATGGAGTGGATGGAAAGGATATGGGCAATTTGTGAAGTACAATGGGAAATACAATATGAAAGTATGAAATTTGTAGATGCTGGAAAGTGGACACAAAGAGATCAGCATGTAATCCGTGGTATGGTGACAAAAGACAATGATGTATAACACAACTGCTGCTCAAAGTATAACCAAGGAGAGGAGACGAGAGAGGCAAATATGAGGAGGCAGGAGTCTGGGTGAGTGTTGGCTTTCAGTGAATCCTGTGCAACATGCCTCCCAGTTTCTCACTGTTTGATTGTGTAGCTTTTGAGGTTGAAGCCACTTGCTGCAGAACCTTTTAATGCAGCAGCCATCTAATTATCACTGAGAGCAACACAGGCCAACGCAAAAACTAACACTGTGGTCTGAGCTTGCCAGCTTCACAGACAAGGATTAACTCGAGTCTCAGACTGTAAGACAACAAAGAAAAATAATGCAGCCATCTAAGCCGATATGCACTCATGGAGGATTATTGGTATAACTCCTCTGTTATCACCACCGCTCTATATAACAATCAGCATGTAATGACTTTTTCTACTCATTTTATAGCCTCTTAGTGACTTTTAAGTCGTCCTTCAGCTAATGATGACAGCAACTGTTTGTCATCTTGTTGTGGGTGTGCTGAACTGAAGTTGCTGCTTCCAAGCTGTTGAGTTCCACCGAAGTGAAATAATCGGGAGATCGATCTTTGAAATGGAACAATAAGATTAATCGCTCACACTACATGATAATCTGCTGACATTTAATACATCTGTAAGTGTCTTTGGAAGTGACTTCCATGGTAATCAGCTATCCGACTTTGCTGCAGGTGGTTTTCACTGCTGTGCTGCTGCAGGGTCGGAGGTCTCTCTCACCGTCAGCTCCAGCAGTTCGTTGAGCAGTCCGTTGCGTTTGCTCTGGAGAAAGGCGTTGGAGCTGCCTGCTTTGGCTATTCTTATCCTGGACAGTCTGGCTTTCTGGGCGTGGGAAGAAGAAGAGGTCAAAGCGTCAGACAGGGTAGTGTAGAGGGAAAGAGCAATGAGGGTTTGGGGGGGCGGGAGATGACTAATACCTTATTTAATGGTGAGAATGTGCCAAGTCATTACATCAGCAATCTCTGTAGTAATCGCTGCTACTACTGCTTTTAAGAGCCCTCCAATTTTAGACATTTTTGTATGGCTTTGCTGCTATGAAGCAGCAGTTTCTACTGCATGAATCGTCTGACAGATACATTTCGAAAAGATCCCTTCAGTAAAACAATGAACTAAACCAATTAGAGAATGACAGCTACACGGAGGCTAAGCAAAAGGTGAGGGCAATGAGAGGTCAGGTCCACTAACAAACCACTGATGGAGTCTGTCAGCAATTCAGATGGTGGCACACCACTAATGGATGGTTTACAGCATTAGTGCTGATTCCACCCATGGGATGCTGCGCATTTTACAACAATGCACCTGTCAACTGGATTAAAATGAGCTCCATTTCAAACTCTGCATGCCAACATTTATCAGTGTACTCCACACTTGCCATTAAAAGGTTAGAAAAATCAGTCTTGAGATATATTTTACCGTTACATCCAGTTCTGTATTTACAGAGAGCTGAAGCATTCATCCAAAAGATACAGGTGGGGTGGTGGAAAACAGGGGGAGGCAGGGAGAGAAATTGTTTTGGAAATTTCTTAAAATGAAGAGGATTTAAGAATGAGAACTGCATGGAGAATATACCTCTGCCTGGGCTTCCAAAGGTGTTTAGGTGAGAGATTCCTTTAACCTTGTCCTGCTCTGCTCTCTCCAGTATAACTACATTTCGGGAACAGGAGACGGACCGAGCAATAACTGCTTCCCGAGATGAATCGAAAGTAATGGAATTAATTTTGATGCTTCAGAAATTGTCCTTCAGACAGATACCTGTGAAGGATGCTGGAGGCCAAGCTGTAATAATCATGATTGTGTGTGTGTGCACATTATGTGAAAAATGACAGAAAGAAGAGAGAGAAAGAAAGAGAGGACAGTAAAAACATGACAGACAGTGTGTTTCTTTGTGTGTAACTCTCCACTACTTCTCTATGTATCCGCAGTTAAGGAGTGAGAGTGACTGAAACTGAGAAGGCCGTCTCATGCTGTCAGCCTTTCCTTAGACATACCTTATTGATCAAAGGCTTTGCTTGATGGGAGGGAAGCTAAAATGAAATAAGACGTAGCACTGCAGCTAAGTGTAAGGAGGCTACGATGGGCTGCTGATGATAGCATCTCCTCCGTTCTGATGGTCCATTTACCTCAGTCCCCAAAACCTTGAGAGCCCACTGAGTCTTTATTCTCTTTCTACTTCTGCAGTTCCATAGTGCTGAGCTGAGCCGCTACTTCATTGTAAAACTGAGCTGTGTTGACTGCGGGATGTAATTTTTCACCAGGCTTCAACTGCACTTGGGCACAAAAACGGAAGGGAAAAAAAACCTGTCCAAGGCCAATGTATTGGTTTGCCAATATGTCACGCTGATATTGTCCTTTTATTAAAAACCAGCCATGCAGACAGTGTTGGTCACACTACATTGAACTGACTTGGCCTAAATTGGCTTGAATATGAGTTGATCAGTTTTGAAGGACTCCTTACAAACTATGCATAAATTATAGTTGTTGTTGTTGTTGTTGTTGTTGTTGTTGTTGTTGTTGTTGTTGTTATTATCATCATCATCATCATCTTTAGTAGTAGTGGTAGTAGTAGTAGTAGTAGCAGTATTGTTAT
>OMLB01050406.1:7676-25310 GCA_900302555.1 Myripristis jacobus
TAAAACAACACGAAACACAATGAACACAAAGCTCATTGATGAATCATCTTTATGAACGTCCTTATAGAGCACCAAAATCTGACATAATTTTGTAGTCTGTTAATTAGCATTTCCATCAGTCCCACATGGGAAGCACATGCAAATAACACAGAGGCTTACCAGGTATATGTTTAGTTCAACAAAATTAAAACATATCAACCATGATTATCTGCTTTTTATTCGTTTCGTTTATTATTATTGCACATAATAAAATAGAAAACAAACAAACAAAAGAATAATGAATAATACAAACAGTATAATTCATGGTAGAACATAGAGATGGGAAGAGAAAACAATAACTTAAAAATAAATACATGTGCAGGAGGAGCCAAAAAAAAATCCATAGGGGCTCGTTGGGTGGCCCTCCAGACATGAGACATACATCCCTCCTTTATTGATTATAGCTAAATATGTTACTCATAAGACTACAACAGTCAGCTCGCTATTTGGTTGTTTATTGTGAGATGCTATGTACAGCTTGAATGGTCATGACTGTGCTGGCTGGACGCTGTACCTGTAATGTTGCTGGTACATATCTTTGTGAGCTGTATGAAGTTTTTTTTATTTTATTTTTTCATCATTTGTGATACCTCCTGGTCATTCTGGAGACAGTACTTTATAAAACCACTGAGAGGCTCCAGTATGTTAGCTCTGACAGAGATCAAGCTGTGGGAAAATTAAAACAAGAAAAAAAATGTTTAAACTAGAAGGAAGTTGCTCACTTAAGCATGCTTTTCCCAATGATTAGCGTTTTTTTTTAAATCAAAAATCAATATTTAAAAGTAAAATAACTAATGTAAAATATTTGGCTTGGTGTTGATGAACTGTCGAAAAGTGCTGACTTTTTGAGTATTTGTGACAAAAAAGTTTGCTGGAGCACCCCGTCTCCAGGAGCTATGGCGGCTTAGAAAGTTTACCGATTGGCTGGTTAAATTTAATTTAAGTTCCTCTCTTGTTGACTCAGGGGCACAGGTCACTCTGCAAAATCATGATTTCTTACTCAGGGGCACCACACACACACACACACACACGCACACACACACACACACACACTTAAGTGTAACACATCATGCTTGGGAACTGTAATCCTCTTGAAAGTGATAATGCACTCATGATAATAAGAGGGCAATTTTTTTTCCATTTAATTTCCTGTTCGCCTTCCAGGTATTAAATACATGTTTTCATATAATCAGATTGAAGAGTAAACTTAATTAGCAATACTTAGTTCATTTTGGGTTCTTTAACAGTTCCATTTAATGGCTCAGTGGCAATATGAATGTCATTTTATGGCTCAGTGGCTATGTGAACATTGAGTAAGCTCTCTCTCTCTCTCTCCGTCACTCTCTCTTTCGCTCTCTCTCTCTCTCTCTCTCTCTCTCACACACACACACACATCTATTAGTTAGGTGTCTGGTGCGGAAGGAAAAACTTTTCTTTAAAAGACAAATTGTTTTAATAGCTGTTTTGTTGTTTGAGACAGGCTACTAAAGAACTGATAAACAGAACAAAGACTCAAAAATTGGCTCATAGGCTTCTGTGTGTGTACATGTGCGCACACACACACACACACATTTTATTAAATTGTCTGCAGCTATTTATAAAAGGTGTATTACTTTGTGTGTTTAGATGACTCTCTTTCTCTCTCCCTCTCTCTCTCTCTCTCTCTCTCTCTCTCACACACACACACACTCACACACACACACACACGCACACACAGACAAAAACCTTTAGGACAATCTCTTGAACCTCCTGGTTGCTGCTTTTATAGTTATTTGTTGAGGTGTAGATGACTGATAGTGGGACATCTGATATAGTCTCTGTATAGATTTTCTTGCTCTTTGGGTAGAAAAAGGTTGCTATTAATGCATCTCTGATGTTGTGATAAAGGTTTCTCGGCACAAACAACAGATGTAGCAGAGAGTGGTAAAGGACAACCTTTTAACTCTGATACCCTGACTATATGTATTCAATGCACAATCAAAGTCAGGACAGCTCCTGCATATTTCTAAACCCAGACAAGCATGAGCCACGTACACCCAACCAGCAAATTACACGCTTATTACACTTTTTCATCAGTTCAGTCCAAAGGGTGCTTATTTCAATCAACCTTCAGCAAATGTGAAAGGTGCAACCTTAAATCCGAGCAAGCACTCAAAGTATAAACCAATGTTGTTGTGACTGATCATAAAATATGATCATCATCATGATCAAAAGCAAGCCCAGTTGGCCAAACTCTGTCCCTCTGGCAACTACAGAACCACTTGATTTGCCAAGAAGAACTATCTTTCATGAATTTCAATCACGGAAACAATTTCTCACTTTGAAAATGATTGATAGACAGCCACACTAACAATGTGCGTCATGTGAAAATGTATCACCAGTTGTCAAAAAGCCATAGATTGGTGTTAGATGTATTGAAATGAAATCCGCCACATGCACAGACGGCGAATTGTGAAAATCATCGCTGCAATCGACACTATCAAAAAGCTCCTGAACAGCATTGATCTGCACAGTCTGTCCAGAATCTATATTTACTGCAGAGGATCGACTCTTTCAGTGATTTATTCCCAGACAAACATCCTGTAGATCCTTACAGCTTTATAGCTCTTACCAACCATATCTGTTTTGTTTTTATAACGTCTATACTGAACAAAGTCTAATTCATAGCATTATTATGGGAATTTATGTACAATTTTGTCAGTAGATAATCAATCAGAGATCTAGTGTATATTTAAAGACCAATTTCAAAGTTAGACAAGGTAATGGTAATGTTCACTTTGTAGCTATTTCCCTGACAGACTGCAGACAGGTATTATTGATGGCTGTGTCTTGTCTTCCATTTGGAAAATGTGGCAGAAGAGAGAGAGAGAGGGGGGGTGACTGAAATTGACAGGAAAGGACAGAGATAGAGAAAAAAGAAAGAAAGAAAGAAGCATGTACACAGAGACAGACAAAGAGACAGAGAGGAGGGACGGACGGCGCAGAGGACGGCGCTCTCTGTGCAGCGTTATGGGAGAGAGGTCTCTTGTACTTTCAGACAAATAAAACAACACTAGCCTGTGAGGTCAGCTGTGGCCTCCACACCAATTCCTGCAGAAAGATGGAGTTCTCGAGTGTCGAGCACAGGAGCAGCGTTGAGAGCCTCAGGCTGGCCATCATACTTTTTATAGTTGAACAAACAGCAGAGAAGTATACAGCATGTAATAGGATGGGAGTAAAGGGCACATTTTTAATTTAATCCTGTGATAAATGAAGTGCACAACGAAAGTCAGTGGTTCATTATGTATAAATACATTGTAGAACCACCTATCTTCACTTGAGATGAATATGGTATTTTACAACAAAGAACGAGTAACAGCTGACGCAAAAGGGAGAGGTACCGGTGAAAACATAATTTAAGTTTAGTAATGGCACCAGAGACTGAACTTAAATTTTCAGCAAGTGATGGTTGCAAAATTGGCTAGCAGCAGCTTCCAGTGCATATGTCAAACATCCATCACAGATTTCTACAGAAAGACGTATCTCCCAAATGTCAGATCATTTGCAACAGTTATCTGGAGCAGGTCCTTTTTATAGTTACAGTGAGCTCACTTTTTAAGCAAACATAATCTCTTTCTAAGACAGATTTGTGCCACTGATGAGTTTTGATGTTTATTTAAATATTTTGTGTGCTCGTGTGCTATGAAAAGTGCACGAGCACAAAAATTGTTTTAATTTAAAGTTCAATAGCACATGCCGTGAGATCTATTTCGGGATCTATTTCTGGAAATTGCCATGGATTTTTTATTTTTTATTTATCTGTTTAAAAAGATATCTATCCATCTCCCTATTTATTTTGAGATGGCATAATAGGAGTTAAGCACATTTTGGCAGTAATGTGGCCATATACATTGTGACTATTTAGTCACATTCGTGGTTTCAATCTTGTTATGTCTAAATAACAATGTGTTTTTAGATTTTGTGTAACTTGCAGAATTTTGAGGTAAAACATATGAAAGTTGACAGTCACAGTTTTTATGAGGTAAAGCTGTTCTTCAGTTAACATTAGTCTTACCTGACATTTCTAAAGAGTATGTGCAGATCTCAATCCTACATAGAAGACCAAAGTAACAACTTTTTGTGTTTTTGTTTTTCTAGTGGCTGCTTCTTCATAATGGAAATTTTCCTAATCAAACACTTAATTGCCACTGTTGGGTATCATCTATTAGACCTCATTTTGGTTTTAGCACAACTAATCTCCCAAGCAATTCAGCTGTTACTGCCTTCTGTGAAAGCAAATACCAGTGAAGGAGCAGGGATGCTCAGCTGGAGTAGATGATGTCAAAGTGGTATTAAATCTCACATAGAGGAGCTTGATGAGTGGATATGACCCCCGTAAGTCTCCAGAGAGCAAAGGGTTTCCTGCTCTGCTCTGTTGTGGCTTGGCTAACCATTTCCTCCCACCTGGCTCTTATTTCATAGTTGGGTTCAGAGGCAGGACGCAAAGGGAATCGCAGCTGTGGTCTATGTACTTAACATTTTCTAAATATTCACACTGCAAGTACTTATTTAATATGCAGTTCCAATGGACATTATAACCAGAAATTCAGCTGATCCTTGACCTGGTCATGGACAATTGAAGCAATGATCCTCAGGCCGGTGAACCTTAGAGAAATGTCTGTGTCCAAGAAGGTCCTTCAGGTCAGATTTGCCCTTTTTTTTGCCCTTGATTCAACACTCCTTGGATATCATTAGAGAAAGTTTTGGCATATCACCTTGGATGCACGCACGTAAGGCTTGCTGAAATATTTCAGGGCATTTATGTGTCTGGTGGAAAAATTCCTTAAAGTACATTTTGGTCCTATTTACTGATCCCTGATATATACAAAATTGTGATTCCAAGCATGTATATGGAATAATGTTGGCTGGTTCAGTGTTCAGTAGTTCAGTGTGTTGAATCATGTAAAAGGCTTACTTATGTCAGTTTGAACAACAGATAAAAAGTTTTTTTTCACAAATGTGTCTTTTTCCTGTTTAAGCCCACACTTGACACGTACAATATGATTGCAGATTGTTAGATTTATCTTGAATTTATCTTAATAACTTAAGTGGCAGTTGCATATTGCAAGTGTGAAACTTGGTTCATTTGAGCAAGCTGTAACTGAAACCCCCCATTCTTTCTATAGTTTTCATTATTAGAATCCAAAATGCTTGGCTTCTCATATTTCTAGTCTGATTGTAGATGGTTCAAGTTCAAGTATATTTAAAGCCCTTAATCATGTTACAGTCTCAAATGTCTTTAAAAGCTTACAGTATATAGACAACAAAATGACACCCCTGATCTGAACCCTCATTGTGGGCAAGAAAAAAAAAATACTCCAAAACTGCAGAAGCCGAAAAAGGGGAATAAAATGAAAGAAATCTTTGGAAGAATCACAGAAAGAGGAGAGCTCCTTTCAAACCAGCCTGGAGCATGGTGCATGTCGAGTGGGCAGCTATTAAATCAAATACACTCAGTTAATTAAACCAAAAGAAAATCAAATCAAGAGCAGAGAAAAAGGTGAGCATTACAAAAGGAGTAAACATCAAATAAGCAGATAAAAGATGAATTAGGTGTCAGGCAGCAGGAGCGCAGCAGAAGGCCTCAGCGCAGCAGCAGCATACAGATGATGATTAGCCACCGCGCCTCAGGGACCAGAGAGGGGAGGGCCCCACCTGGGAAGGGGGCGGGCAAAATCACTTACACTAACTCTCACAGGACACTGAGATGTTTATAGGAAGGGGGAGAAGCACAGTATTAACAAAAGAAGAGAGCACGACTGCTTGCAGAAATCAATTGCTGTCCATTAATTTTGGGAGTCTAGCCTATCACTGTAACACTCCAAACAAGCCAAATGTTTGTGTACAGCACGGCAAATGTGAGATATCTGTGATACACCAAAAACAGATGTAAGCTAATCCCTGACACCTGCCTTAACAGCCATGTTTTGCTGAGCAGTGCATTCACTTGCTGGGAAGTTGGCAAAATAGGAGTGAATTCATGATTTCAGTCCTCATGTTTGGCTTGACACATCAGCTGTAGTTCAAACCTGTTCACTTAACAGAGTTGAGGGTGGGAGGGAGTGGAGACAAGTGTAATGTCACAATCAAATGAGCTGAATTTGCAGGGAAACTGACGCAATTGGTTAAATTGGTCAGGTTAAAAACAGTTTTTTGTCATGCAAAACACATACACAGTGGCACGTCCTCAAACTTTTCAGTGTTGAAGCAGTCTCATATTCTTACTCAAGGTCAAGTTCTTCAGAACTGGTGAGTCTTCACCAGGTTTCGTGTCCATCTTGGTAGCATCCATCTTATCTTGAAAAAGAATGGCTTGCTCCAGCCAGGATTGCCTCATTGTCATCAGTCTTCAACTGTAAAAAAAAAAAAAAATCACTGGATGTATTCTTAATGGCAGTCACACTGGCTGACAAGAGTTGTGAGCAATACTTCAGGTTTGAGTCTCCTAAATCCTGAAGTTTAGAATAAATAGCAAATAGGATTTGAGCTCTGGCATTGTAGATGATCAGTGGCAGTGGCAATGGGTTTCAGAACTTTGTGCTATTCTTCCACAAAGTCTGACTCATACTCGTTGAATGGCGGGGGGTGCATGGCAGCTGTGATCTGCAGAACCTTCTCTCTGCACACTATGAAAACACTCAAAAAGTGAGTCCCACCGATAAAAGCATGGTGTCATGAGATGCAGGGTGGTCAAGTCTGTGAGTGTTTCAGGTGGTTTTGATCTGCTGAGAGAATTCCACGGAGTAACATACATAATGCATCTAAGAGATTGGAGCTGTGGTTCAAGTCTTTTGTCGTGATTAAAGTGGAGAGCAGCTTCAGTGTATGAATAGCACACCTAGGTGATGTGCTACAGGAATATACCCTCTTCCGTTGGATTAAAGGCACAGTATGTAATAATTTGTTTGTTCAAATGTACAAATGACCATAACACGGAGTTCATGGGTGTTTTTGATCAGTATCAGAGGTTTGTTTTTGTATGTTAGAGGTACAGTGTCTGACACATTACATCTTGAAACTTGCAGACTTGTTTCCAAGACACCCCCCCAACACCACCTACCCATTTTTCCACAGCACACACACATAGCCAGGCTGATGTCCACTGCATTGCTACATTGCTGATCTGGTAGGCTAACACATATGAATTTCAAGCTGTTGAATGCCTGCACTTGTTCAATCATTTTGGAGAAACATTATCATGGCAAACTAACCACAACACACATCTATGTTTGTTATTCAGGTAACCAACGTTTGCTGTGTGTAGTTGAGGTACCTTTAGCGATGAGCAAGACCCTGCCACTGCTTTCGTTTTCACTCTCAGCTTACATGCTTTGTGAAACAGCAGACCATTATGACTTGCTGTATATATAGTCTGTAGAGTCAAAAGTATAATTGCCTTGTTTCCTGTGGCTGCTGCTTGGCTTGACACTTACTGCAGCTATTTCTAAGTGAATAGTAGTACAAAATGTAAACATCACCACAGGTACAGACAATTATATAAACCAAAATATTCCCATCCTGTGCAATCAAATTGTCTTTAATTGAACTTTACCTTTATATTTTAGTGTAGTATTTGCAAGAAACATCTTGCAGGTTACAAGATCACAAAGTGCCACTTGTGCTCATGTAACCCCAGGTTCAGCTGGTCTGAGGTATTTGCTTTAACCCAATATTTATTTATTTGTTTGCTTATTCATATGGTTTATTTGATAGGGACAGAAACATTATATACTGTAAAGGCAAGCTAAGAACAATTATCTCATGCAAGTATTCATAGCTGATGCTAATTTGCAACACCTGTCCCTTGAAGGGCTTTTGTGACAGTAAGTATATAAAAAGCAAAGTTCTAGGAAAAAAGGAAAATTAACTACATGCAGTGAGATACAATAAAACATACCAAATAGCAGCAGTTGTGTAATTTCCGCTGACCATTTTAGCATCCCGGATCACGTCCAGTACTAATTAAACAAATTATTAACTACTGAGCTACTGACAGTGGGTGCAGGCCTCCAGTAAAAGCTGATGTGATACGGGAGTCAATTTAAGTACATGTGGCTGATGCGTGTTCTTAAAAAAATAAGTCTTTGTGAGGGCATGGCCTTAAATTCTCCCAGGGCAAGCTGTCTTTGAATTCCTCTTGTATATTAAGGTGCTGTTGTTTTAAGTAGCCTAAGTACACTTAGCTTTCCCTGTTTCATTTCGTGACACTAATACAATGCTGAATTACTTTTCAGCTAACATTGTATTCTTATGGAAGCAGTTGCAACTGTGGTTGTAGGGCACATAGATGGGTGTCATCCTGATGCATTGTCTTCACACATTGTGAGACATATTATGCTTGCCATCACGTTGACAAAAATAAAACCGAGGCTAGTGAGCTAGTTCAGCCAGACAACTCGAGTGGTGCTGTGCTCCAGATATGTCGATCTGTCAGCTGAGCTTGCGCATTGCTATCACCAATTGGACAGTCAGTTTAATCTGTCAAACTCAAATGTTCATTCCCTGCCACCGCTGCTGCTGCTGCCTGTGCATCCCCCCATTACTGTACCTGCTGGTCACAACTCCATTATGTCCCCCAACCACCCTGTCTGTATTTGCACAACTGCAGTGTGACGTTTTGGTCGTAAGACCTTCATTTGGCAGTGGTTGTCTGGTGGTGACAGCTGGGTTGCTATCACTCACAGCAGACATCATGTCAACCGCACTAGTCAATTTGCTTTTAAACAAAGGACTCCACTGCTTGTATATGTAATACAAGCAGAATGCTCAGCTTTGATCCTGAACCTGCTTTGATGTTATGCAATCAGTTTTGGGCACGCTTCCTGATACCTGCTCCACTATACATAAAAATTTCTTTACGTAGATAGTAGCCTGTACCAATAATAATACTTTGATTTATATTTCAAAAACACCGGTGGCTTTCATGCTGAGCTGGGCCAGTGGCACTCTCACAAATCCCTGCATCTTTGCCTCTATGGAAGCCAGCTACCATCAACAGTGTCAACAATATTATTTCAACCAAATCATTTAGTGAAAAATAAATTGCTGATAACAATTTTCTGATATTATCAAGATAATATAATACCAAATCATTAGGCTGCCATAGTGACTGACTAACTAGCTTAGCTATCTGTTTACTCATGAACTTCATTAAAGAGATTTAGTAAATCACTTGGCAACCAAAATATGAACATGTCCTCTTACTAACTTAATATTCGGAGTATAAGTTTACTGCAGATTCTGTGAGAAAGAGGAGGAATCATCATTACATTACAAGAGATTGGGATGGCCTGTAGTCAAAGTTTAAGACTTCACAACAGTTCAGATCTCTATATGTTCACGTATAAATAGGTATAGATATGTGTCTATGTGAGCCTACAGTATTTTGCTGAGTGAGAATGTTTTTTTGTGTGTGTTTTCATTTCTGTTTCTGGACTTATGTGTATGTCTTGTGTACATAAGATAGATTATTAAAAAAAAGAGAAAAGAAACAAAGACACTGCTTTCATAAAGCATCCATTTCTTTTCCCTAAACACAAAATTTAAAGGCGTACACTGCCCCTTTCTTTAAAACCTGATATGTTCAGTCTTTTAATAAAGGCTACTTTGGCAAGGTCAGTGTTTATTTCTTTATCCACCATTGCTTCTTGAGTTAGTCTTAGTGCTGTTTAATCACACCATCACCAAGGCTGCGTGTACAACTTGTATAATCCATTCACAATACCATAGTGGGTCATTTTAAACATCCACTTCCCCACATATAGATTTCCAAACCATTAAGTGACACAACTATTAATTTCAGATAGAATAACTTTGGTTCATGAGCAAAAAAACATGCAAAAACAACTGACTAATGTAAGCCCTGGTGCTTTGGGAGGCTCTGATAAGGCAACAGAAATGACTCACTGTAGATCAAAGGATACAAATGGGCTAGAAGAGACAAAAGAGTGTTGGTGAGTTCAGCTTCAGCTACCTCACTGCTGTTTATGAGACTGCCAGTCACGTTCATTTGACTCTTGAGTCTTGAATCATCACTTCATGTGGCCAGCATAGTGCGCATAATCTACATCCATTGTCCATATTTGTTTATTCCTAATCGGGGGCATAGGTGTGATGGAAAATGGGCGAGGTTCTGGTCAGCTCTCAGAGTGAAGGAGATCTCAGGAGACTGTGGTGTCTTATGCAAAGGATTTTAATAGAAGCTCAGTTGAGGAGAAGAGATTATGAGCGCTACAAGTGGGGACACAGTGTAATACCACACCGAGTCTGAGGGTTGCTTGCTGGCATGCCTTGTTTAAAGGAGTTATCCTTACTTAATCATGTTGGAGGTCAACAGCTCTGTGTTTGTGAAAGGCGTCAATCTGCCTGGCCTTGTCTCTCGATGTCTGGCATGCCCCACACTTATGGCCTTGCTATCATAGAGACAGTGGGTCTTATCAGTGCAGCTCAAAGGGGCCTATATGTCACCTACAGCTACAGAGAAGATTCCTTCACAATTGGCACTGATCTACCCCCTATAGTTAAAGCCACGGGAAGTTGGTCAGCAGCTATATTGGTATGCCCAAATGAAGCTGAAGGTGAGCAGTGTCTGGACGCACACAGGAAGTGACTTTGTAGCTGGGTGTTGGCCTAGTCATTCAGTGGCTGTCTCTTTCACTGTCACCTATGGGTGGTGTGACTGATTTTTGGAAGTAATAGAAGTCACTTGATGTTTTTTTTATCACAGAGCATCATGTGGTGAACCCAAGAACCCTCAGTCTGGCTGTCATCACTGAGTTGCTACACTTTACATTTGCATTAAGTTGTACTGATTTCAACTTTTCTGTTTCGTAAAGTCACCTTCAGTCTTTGCTCTTGACGCTAGTCCTCCTCTTACCAGCCAAACACGGGAATGTGAAGGAGATGTGAATGGTAGTCTGACATTTAACGAGTGAGAAATAAGCATGTTGTGGCCAGCATGATGGCCAGGTGTATACATTTACTGCCCCGTAAACTCCTGACTCATAGCAAGTTTTCTACAGTGAGTGAAGTTTTAATTTTAATCCAAAATTCTTCTTATTTAAACCTTATTCTAACCTGACCAAATTTTGTTCCCTAACTTTAACAAAGGATTTAGTTGCCTAAACCCAACCCCAACCTCACCTTAATCTTGCCTGACCATTGTCACATAGGCTAATCCAATTTGTGGTGGAGTAATGTACTGTTCCCATAATTCATACGCACACCATATAATCAGTGATTCATGCTCATTTCACAAACTTTTATGACAGTGTTAGATATTAGCCTAATGTGCAGTACTTGAAATACTACTTGCAGTAAAATTTGCAGAGTGGATGTCTCTGCCACTTGTCTGGACAGTGTAGGCCTATACATCATTATGCAACAGCCTCAGTGAACAGAATCTGAATTTCAAAGTGCCTGTTCTTTTTGACAGAAACCTGGTCTATTCAACTAAGTACTCAAAATGGAGAATTTTCAAATACAAAAATACTGCTTCCAAATGTGGCTTGATACAAATTCCATCTTATTGTTTTGTTGTTATTGTTGTTTTGTGTTTTCATTATTTGCATTTAGATATTTACAGTGCCATAAATAAAATCAGTTAAAAGCAAATCTTTAAAAGTGATTATTTCAATTCTGACTTATAAGATAAGACAGATTTGGCCATTTGGAAAGAATCAGGAAGGAAAACGGCTAAAATACTCTTCCAGTCTTTGTGCATTCAAGGATTTGTCAGAGGGATATGCAAAAAATACACACACTGTGATGCCTGCTTGGAAAACCATGTATAGAGTCATCCAATACTTTTGACCTTGGCACGTTGCAAGAGCGTAAAGGGAGGCAGAGGTAGCGTTTAAAACAGCAGAAAAATGGGAATAATTGAAAACCCCTTTTGCTGTTAGGATCTGAAATCCAGGAGCTATTTTTAAAGCATAAAATGCATTTAAGTGCATTGAATGCATTGCATTGCTCAGGCTCAGGCTGTAAAGTCAATATATGAAATATGTTCAGACACTGTAGTTAAAAATTTTAAGTTAATGGGTCGAGAAGGTAGCACCACTGATCATTTTCCTGCAATGATATTTGCCCTTGACCTACATTTATTGAACAGTACAGATGTTGCCATAATCACTGCAATTATTTTCAATTTGCCATCCCTTTCTCCTTGGTGAATCAGAGGAGACTTTAAAGGAACAAGACTGCAGAAATTGTCCCCATGAATTTTAAGTGTCATCCTCCTATTTAGATTAGATGAGCCTTGGGTCACCTTTTCCAATGTTCAGACTTTCCAAAGTCTTTAGCTAATCTGCTGGGGAACTATCATCAGCCTCTGTGGAATATGTAAGATTAGTTATGCAATGTCAATTACATCAGTCATCAGTTATGCCACAGTGAACATTAGATCAGCTCTGAGTGATGGTGGGGGTATATACTTCATGACCTTTCACTGGTGAGGCAGCTTTTTTCTTGAGCCAGACAACGGCTCAAGGGTACGAGAGGTTTCTGTGTCAGGAAGGTAAAGTGTCAGGTCCTCTCCAAGCTCCGGGGACAGAAACCTAAGTGGACAGCTGCCGATGTCTGAATGCCCCGGCACACAGGAAATGGCTAAGAGACACACACATAGCTGTCTGCTGGCATTAGCATGAGTGACAATCTCGCCACCTTCAGAATCACATGGACATGCATCTCCATGTCGGAGAGGAAATGATACTGAACAACAGAGATTGGTGATACAGACACATGAGGCACCAAAGCCTTAAGAAAGTGTTGCGACCGCAGAGGCAAATTTCAGTTGAACATGCTGCATCGCACATGAACAATACCACAAAACCCTTGAAATTCCCAGGTGCGATTGAGAAGGAGCAGATCTTTGTTTCTGGTATGTTATCGTGCTCCAGCGCTACTTTTTCTTCATTATGGATGGTTCAACTGAAGTTTATTTTCACCATCCATCCAGCCTCTGTAAATATAGGGGCATATTGACTGAGAATAGTCAGCGTGAGGACTCATCCCTTGATCTTTTTCCTGCTCTCCAATGCAGTATTGCCCCGCCACAGCCAGGTCATTAATCTTCCTGTTATTGGAGAAACGCACTGACACCTCTCCATAAAATGGCACTTAATTTATGCATTATTTATGCCTCATTTATGTGCTCAGGTCCTCAACTATTTATCAAATGCCCCCACTTATGTCAAAACATGGAAATTGAGCACCGTTACTCATGATACTCTCAGCAAACATATCAGTGGACAGAAAGTCACCGGGGACCTCAGCTCACTGTCACAAGAAAGTCTCTCCCGAGCAACTGTGTGGCAGGATGAGCTGCTTCTAGCTTGCAGGTGCCTACACAAGGGACTCTGCATAAAATGATGCAATGCCATTCAAGACAGATGAAGGTGGGAGAGACTAATGCAGCTCACTGTCGAAAGTTTTTTATGCTCCACCTTTGATGTGAGCATGTATTTTTCACTGTATTTGTGTATTTTTGCATGCTCAGCTATTAAAGAATAAATAATCCATGCTGTGAAAACACTTAAACTTCATAAGCAGGCTGTACAAGAGGAGACCCTGGCGCTGACTGTGCTCACCGGTGCGGCAGTGTGTGACAAGCAAGAAGGCGATGCTACCCCACCCTCAGCGGCCTCCTCTTCCTCACCACAGCTCAGGGGCGAAGTGTCTCACACTTCACAGAGCAGCAGGCTGATTCACCTGCACCATCTCTGCAGCTATGCATCACCTCAGCAGTCACCAACTAGCATCTCTGCAGGAACCGAACCCTCCGGATAACCATGGCAACCCCGGCTGTCTCTTCTCGTCACTGTCAATCTGGCTTCAATTCCCAACTGAAAGTGAGTTTTTTGACACGTCTCACTTTCGCTTCTTTCGTTCTTCGTTAGGTCTTGGTCTATCGCTCAATTTTGTGTACACTCTCATACTGGGAGCTCAGGAAATAACTTGAAATGGAGCCCGAGGGAAGGGGAGAGAATTCATTTTATTGAGTCGACAACAGTTTTACTTTTTGAGATGTTTTTTTCAAGTTCTTTGGATATGTTTTATTGCACCTCTTTTTTGCTTATGAAATGAGAGTTCTAGCCGACTCAGTTGGATGAAACTCACATACTGCATTCAGATATTAATGCACAAGGGCATAGATTAGATGGAAACACACAAATGTGTGAGTGCATGTGTGTGCAATTAGAGACATTAGCAACCTCATGTTGCCAGGCAGTGCATTACAAGAAGCCCTTTTCCACTTGAATGGCCCTGGACTATGAGAGCTCGGACTTGACCTGAATCTTCTCCCCACTTATAGATCCATAAGGTCTAGGGGTCCAGCTTCTGTTTTCCCCATGAGTATGAATCAGTGGCGTGAGGACGGAGAGGAATTAATTCAGCCATTGGGGGCTCTTTCGGCGGTGGATGCATCTGCAGCTTACATAAACTCTAACAGATGTAGAAGCACTTACAGCATTTGCCCAGCATAAAAATGACATAAAACAGGCAGTAACAAGGACACAAAGCGTTTCCCTTTGAAGGAGAACTAAAAGCATCTGTGTTCGTTTGTTTTATTCACTTACTCCACCATCCAGTTTTAATTATACAAATGTTTACATTTTAGCACCAAGATGCTATTTAAGGAGTTTTGGGAACAGAGCCCTATTTCATAAAATGGAGATAGGTTCTGTTCGACCCTTGGATCTAGTGAATGTTTGCATTCTAATGTTGTTATACTTGCAGTATACATAATGTTCGTCATCTAGCTGTAACAGAATGGAAAAAGATCCACAAAAAGTTTCAGTCCCATTGGCCAGGCGATCTAACTTGATATTCACAATTGACTGGAAAGGGGGAAAAATACATAAAAATGAATAAAACAAACTATAATTTTTTCCCTTTAGGAGCTTGATGGTCTGTTGGATGGTCATGCTTACACCATGTAAGTGAGAAAAACGAAGGAAGCAGATGCATTTACATTTGGTTGCTTTACACTACATGATCATTGGTGTCATTTACACCAGATTTGCACATCCTGATAAACAGAGGGAAACACTGATTGTGGGGGTTGGTCGGGACCGGTCTTGATTTCGGCCGATCTGGTAGTGCTCTGGACTCGGATACTGACCCGAGTCGCCTCAACACATCAAACAAATCCCACACTGACGGGGTCTCTCGAGCCACAGCTTCACCCAAACTCTTTCTGTGACAACAATACTATGTTGTTAATGTGTAAGATTATTAATTATTTCAGCTGTTTATCAGTATTCACCCTCTTAGTTACTTAATTACATGGAAACATGCTATTTTTACTGTGAGGTTACCCATTAATTGCTTGCTGTAGCCATTAGGGTGTCTCTGCAAGGGTTACCATGAAAAAAAAAAAATCTCCTAAGTTCATATAAGCCTTTATTATAATATGGTTTTTTTGTGGTATGTAGTAGTAGGGCATTTGAATGTATTTAATATTCATTACCTTATATATGTTATATGAACTTTCAATAGTATTAGTAGATGACTGATATTCCACATACTTTAAGGAGTGAATGAATAAAGTTTTCCGAAAATGAAAATTGGATTCACAGAGCATTAATTGTCTGAAGTCATAAGCTGTTCATTTACTTTGGTTCAAATTGTGATATTATATTTTTGAATTTTTCATGAGCATAGAAATGAACATTAAGCAATATCAAAGAGAGTTTCCCTGAGCTTTTTTCCGCCCTCACTAAAACAGCCTAGTAATGCCTTATTTATCTGATTTACAAATAATTACTCTGTGTTAGATGCTGTATGTTTCCAGTGGCCACTGGTGATGCACAGAAGCAATATCAGAGAGAGCGAAGGCCCTTTAGTGTTTATCATGGCTGAACGCTCCACATACGTTGGGAATAATGTCTCGTTGATGAAAGGAAGGAGAAATATGACTGGTTTGAACGTGATTATGCCCTCTGGCCTTGGCCCTGTTTATTAATACGCATTACTTTTTAATGCTTCATAATAAATAATGTATTGGAATTGTGACAATATGCAACTTGGCCATTACCCGAAGGCAATCAGATTGATGGCAGGACCCAGCATGGGCTTTGGCCTCTGCTGACAACATTAGCTATAAATTAATGCGTCGACACTAACTGAGAGAATTTATGATGCAAGCCGGATGGTAAGAGCACCACGCAGCTTCTGCCACTATAGTGCTGAAAACTATAGTAGCAACTGAAGTTATATTATCATCCATCCTCCCATGAACCCTCCCCATTTCATTTCTTACTTTAAAATTCTGTGCATTTTTCCATATGGGTACAATTTTTAAAGCCATAAACAGGAACTGTTGCATAATCTGATGCACCAGAGACGGTATTATGATTTTAAAAGATTCCCTTTCACCTCTCTCAACATAGCTTGCAATTCCCGCTATTTCAGTAGTTCACCTTTTCTAATGGGGAAATATGTGATGTAGTCTGCCTGGTCGACTCCTTGGGTGGTTAAATTCATTTTGCTCTTTTGCTTGACCCTATTCCATTAGATTAACTTAAGATACCATGTTCCACTTCACAACCCCACTGGCAATGAAAAGAGATTTTTGAATGTGTGAGCAGAAGACAACGTGGGTGTTAGAATGAATGTGAGTCAGAAAAAGAAAAAAAAAAAAGAAAAAAAAGAAGGGTGCCCTGACCAAGTGTGGGCTGGCATGGAATAACGTGTTATATAATAGTGTGAGAGAGAGAGAGAGAGAGAGAGAGAGGGAGAGACTTCTGTTCATATTTGATACAAAAACCTAGCAATTATCATTCCAGTAACTGTGAGAGGAAAATTAGCATGCACAGGCCAAGTGTGGGCTGCCTTGGCATAGTGATACAGGGCAAAGGCAGGAGAAAGACAGAGAATGAGAGAGAAAGAGAGAGAAAGAGAGAGAGAGAAAGAGAGAGAGATGCATGTATGTATTTGTACTGTGGGCACTAAGGCTGGCTGGCAGGGGTTGGTGAGAGCATCTGCTCTCAGTGTAATGAGTCTGTCCCTCCCTCCTCTTACACATTCTCATCATTTACAGTTTTTAATTAGAGACATCCCACCCTGGTGGTTGCTGAAGCTCATGATAGGTGGGACGGGCCATGACACAAACAGGGAGACTGAATGCCGCAGATACACAACAACAGGCAGGATTAAGCAGACAGCACGTGTGCCCTGCTCACAAATTACCACCTGGACCACATGATGGCAGTGGACCATTTGTTAACATTTTATATGTGTTAGTCTGTCATTGTATATATTTTTGCATTTATTCTATTTAATTTTATTTTATGTTTCCATTGCTGCTGTAACATAAGAATTTCCCAGTTTGGGATCAATAAAGTACATCTATCTATCTATCTATCTATCTATCTATCTATCTATGATGCTAACAAAAGCAGCATTACATATTTGGTTTGTCACCAGACATTACTGCAAGTCCACCAACAACAGCTCTTACTCTGAGAGCCTTTCCACAATGTCAAAATACTGAAGAACACCATATCAAGCAAAAGATGAGGGATTCTCAGATTTTCACTTTTTACATTTGAA
>OMLB01050412.1:1405-25796 GCA_900302555.1 Myripristis jacobus
TTTTGGACGCAAGTTTTAACATTTCAAGCGTGGCCAACTTTTGCAGAGACTGTGCAGCAGAAATTCAAACATGCAAGCCTTTTTCAAACAATTTCTTCAGCTCCTCACAGGGTGGAGCAGCAGCAATGTTGACAACTCCACCACAGGCTCCGTTGCTGCTGACCCGGTGTCACCCTCGCTTACGCTTCCACCGGCGGCTTATTAAAACCCCAAAAACAAAACCCCAAAACACCGCCCAAGCTTATGGGTGTAGCACAAAACTAGAGATACCCAGTGAAGAATGCAGCTGCAGAGAAGCGCATTTTTCTCCTCCTCTACCTGGCACTCACAGCTAACGAGAGGGTTTCATTTCATAATCTGCGATAAGGAGTTTGGATGCCTTCTCCCTTCACCCTCTCTTCAAGCTGTCCTCTGCAGATGCTAGATGCAGTGGATGCTGTTATGATGTAGGCCAAGCAGCAAAAACGAAAAAACATTTCAGGATCTGTGTGGTTGATTTACAGCTCCTTTAACAGCCAGCACCACAGACCTAGAGTAAATTTGACAACAGGAAACCATGCAGTGTTTCAGCTGCACCTCACTTTTAAACAACCACTGACACCAATGAGAACTGCCTGATAAAAGTGGCTCTGCATGAACACAGTTACACCGACGCTTATCGTGCTCATCGTAGGGTTAAAAAAAAAGCCCAATTTGTACTCGATCACACCGAAATTAAATCATGACATTGTATCATCAGTGAGAGTAAGGACACTGGAGGTTTGTCAAGATGCCAAGGTATCTACTGTAGTTATCACTTTACCGTCCAGTGGTTCCTTGCTGCAGGTAGGGTGTCAGTGCCGCTGTCTGTTGCTGCTGCTGTTTTGTAGCTGCTAGAGTGAGCCGTGCTGCCGGCCAACGCTTTGTTCTGCTGCTTTTTGAACAAGTAGATGGTCAGCAAGCGGCTGAGGTTGAACCTCCTCTTGTCCTTCTCCATCTCAGCATTGCTCTCTCTTCTGCCTGTTCATCCTACCCCGCGTCCGCACCAAGGTAAATCCTCGCTTACATCGCCGCAGCCCCCTTATGCCGAACTCATCGCGCCGTATGCATGCTTCAAGACTTGTTGAAAAGTTGAAAAAGTCTCCTCACGTCTTTATCTGTCCCTTTCTGCCCTAAGTGTGTTCTCAGCACAGTTCCGCCATTATTATTTCTGTTATTAAGTATTAATCTTAATTCTCTCCCTCATTATCTCTGCTGCTCTGTCTGTCCGCCTGCTTAGCTGAGTGTGTCCTCACTGAGCTCTGTAGCTTAAGTGAACTGGAACTGAAGGAGGCAGGCAGGAAGGAAGAGCCTCCTCTCTTATTCTCACAGACCTGCACCCCACAGGACCCACACACACGCACACACACACACAACTGCTGCACAGAGAGAGAGACAGACAGAGAGAGAGACAGACAGAGAGAGAGACAGAGAGAGAGAGAATGTGATGGTGAGGAGAAAAAAGACAAAAGAAACTAAGAGAGTCAGATTGTTTTGCCCTCGCATGAACTCTTTGTCACGCTACATGTCAGATGTCTCTCATATCTCCATCGACCTGTGCCGCCAGTAACCACCCCCCCCATTCAGCAAGCAACTCTCCGCCACTTCCCTTTGACCACGGTCACACTGAGAGCCTGAGAAAAAAGGGGGTGGTAGACAGAGAAAGGAGGAGGTGTCCCCTCTCTGGCTGGTACTCCGGAGATACCCAGAAGATTCACTGCCTCCTGATGACAAAGATTTTCCTGTGGCCAAGTGCTTTCCCTCTTTCCCCCTCCCCCTCCGCTCTCAGGACGGCCTGTTTTGCCCCTAACCTCACCCTCTCGCCTCCTGACGCACCCACTCCTGTTCCTCAACTCCTTCTTTCGCTGTTCGCTGCGAGCACCTTGCCTCTTGCGTCCCTTTACAAGAGGGAACGGAGCAGGACACACCAAAACAAACACAGTCCATGGGTCAAACTGGCTCTTGACTAAACAGCGGCGTATCACTGTCAAGCTGTCAGCGGGCCTGTCTTTCACAAACATGTGATTACGCTGCAGTGCCGTCCAAGTACAGAAGAGGCTTGATTTCAACTGGTTTGTGCTTACTGAACGCAGTTTCCCAGGTTGCCACAGAGACTGGGATGCTACCACCTGAACCTGAACCACATGTTGTTCACGGCATTAAATCGAGCTTAAGCAGCCAAAGCAATAAGGAAGGGCTTGACTAGTGTGTGTGTGTGTGTGTGTGTGTTTGCTTTAGAAGGGAGGGACTGCAGATCAGCTTGATGTGGCTGTACAGTGTGCTTAGCTTACCTGGACTCTAACATTGGCAAAGTCCTTTTCTATCCAGGTGATATGAGTCCTGTCCTGGGTTGGGTAGGGATGAGCGGGTTAATATGTGCCTCACACAACACAGTTTGGTTGTAAATTAATGTAATGATGCAAATTTCAATTTCAATTTCAAAGGGGAGCGTTTTTACAGAAATTTACTGTAAATGAATGCACCAATTCAACAACCAGCCAAGCATCATACCTGCCCATGCACACACACACATACACCCACACACACCCACAAAGGGAGATGGAGCAGAGCAATATGGTGATGGTTGCCACACCAGTGACAGGAAACATCTCTTCCCTCCTAGTTCTCGCTTCCTCTTTTCGACAGCTGATCTCACTTCCTGCCCGCTCACCGGTTCCAGCGCGCGTGTCTGCTCGCAGCTTAAGGCGGCGGGGAGCGGCGCTTCCAAGTGTAAATCGCCACACAATCGCCAAAAGGCACTTTCGCATTTTATCAAAACGCTTTGGCCGGAAAATTACTTTCGCAAGCCCTCCTGCGATGGTGTGCTATCTGAATTGGAAAGGACTGAGTGTGGAAAACACTTTGTATTCGTGTGACAGTATGATTTCAACATTTTAGCACACTAAGCTGTTTCCCTTGTGTGTGTGGACACTCTAGCAAAGTGTTTTGGTAATGTTAGTGGCCTCAACATCTAAAATAGTTTGACTCAACAGTTATGATTTTGTTATACTGATATCCCCTTGCCATGTGTCATCAGTACAACTAAAATTTAGGTTAGTACATTACAAGATTACCAACACAGGAAATACTTGCCTGACTTTGCAATAGAGCCCATAAATCATTTTGAAAAAAAAAAAAAAAGGAGAGCCAGTAAACTAAGGGATGTGGGTTTGTAGGTTTTAGGATGTGGACTAGCAAGACACCTTTACGTGTTTCCTCTCGCTTGAGGATAGCACCTTAGCCTCATATCCACCTTCACAGAGGAAATCCCTTCCTCTGCTCCCAAAATATCACACCACACACACACACACACACACACACACACTATACACTTACATACACACCGCTGCCTGCTTCTGGCAAGTCACCAGGCTCTAACCCATCCATCTTCTCGGCATCACTCACACTCAGAGAGAAGCGCACCCTTGACTGCACACACGACACATGCAAATCGAGTTGAACAACAAACTGACGAACAAAAGTCGCAACTTGCCTGTGGTAGCCGGTTTTTGGTGCGGAATATGAGCCTCCACATGTCCATGTCCAGATATTTCCATGTCACTAACACGGTCACAGCCCCTTGCCGACACTCGCTCAGGCACTGCCTTACAAATACACAACTTTGCGCTGTGTCACACTTAGCTCACACCTGCTGTATGCAACACTCAGCGTCCACCGCGGCAAATGCAGTATTGCCACCACGCACACACACACACCAAAATGGGAAGTGTTAAGCTATATAAATGGACATGAGCAGAATGGAAGAGGAAACTGGGTCAAAATGTCAGGAAGTGTCTCTCTGGAGGTGTTTCTGCCACTGAGAGAAACTACAAACAAGGGAGTGGTGGAGTGACAGAGACAAAGTGCGAGAGAGGGACAAGAGAGGGGAGAACAAAGTTGCCAGAGCACTGAGCAGTTCCAGACAAGTCTACCCAACACTGGAACACTCTGTTTTGTTTGACTTCCCGTCCGCTATTGGCTCTGCATTATAAGGCACTCGCTATGATTGCACAAACCTCTGTTAGCAGTGACACAACTCTCAGCGAGGGGAAGGAAATGGACTGCATGCCCGTGCACGCTTCGAAACGACTTGATCTGAAATTGCACTTGCCTCCTACAGAGGGAGAAAGAGGCAGACGTGTTTGAAGTGAGCAGCTCCCTCGGGGATATCATCTGGCCCGGTTCCAACAGTTACTAGCGAACAGAGCAAAACACAATGAGGCGCAAAACAAAAACTATTTCAAGTCTTTCATCGCCACGTTCTTGAAAATAACATCTGTTCACTTTGCTTTTTAAACGGAGCCACAGCAAAAGCAAATCCATTCACAAGTACAAGCTCTTTCCAGGCAAATCAATAAGCGGATGAGCTATTTTGAGTGTTAATTTGACCATTTTTTTTTCTCCAGCTAGAAAGCAGTTAGACTGTATTCTGACACCGCAGAGGGACAGATATGTTGTAATGCTCATCAGCAAACACAAGGGGCCAGTGTAGGTCTGCAGCCGGTCCGGTGGCTGGGGCTGTATGAAAGCTCTGTGAGACGGGAGCTTTAGCCAAGTAAGGACATGTTCACACTGTCAGTGCGAAGCCCCTTGCAAATCTCACTGCCACAAGATAAACTACAGTGAGGCAGAGGAAAGGGTGGGACGGAAAGGGAGCGTAAGGGAAGTGATGGTGTGTTGGCACGGTGGCTGATCACTCAAAAGACAGGCCAGTGGCTGACGGTGAGCGGGTTTACGCCGTGCCAAAGCCATGTGTCTTGTCAAAATGTCCCGGAGCAAGACATGGAGCTCGGGGAGGGGTAGGCGGGCAGGAGGAGACAGCTTAAAAAAACTAGGCTGTGACGGAAAGAAAAGAGCAAGAAGTCTGTTTAAGGGCTACGTGGTAGAGAGAGCGTCCTGAGCTCGTTGTAAAACACAAGACAAGTCTTTTTTTTCCCCCGTGGCCCGGCCTCTCTCTCCTCTCTTCTGCAAAACGAGGCAGCACCTGCACATTTTCAAATGCATGACAGCTCGGCCACTGGGAAAGAGAGGAGAGGGACAAAGTACCAAGTGTGAGACAGGGAGATTGAGACAGACGAGTCTAAACACCCTCATCACTGTGAAAACAAATAGCACTCGACTACATATGCCTGCCCGAGCTCCATACACACACACACACACACACAGAGGCAAATTACACTGCACAGGTACTCTGCAGCACTAGTTAGACTATGACTAAGAAAGCCTCCAGTCTACATGATTACATAATTAGAGCTGACGGGAAGAGGAGACCCTTGAAAATCAAGCAGGCAGGATGTCAAAATGAATCCCGCACTGTTGGATCAGCTGATAAACGTCCGCCCCAAACAAGGCCTGAGAAAATGCAACACGTTTTACCTTTTGACCCATTACCCCGTTTCACACCCGCCACTTCACACAGAATGCAGTCATCCGAGTGTCCGTGTTTGGGGTTTAGTAAGAACAACACGATGAATAACTAAAAATCAGGAATGCATGTCTTTAGCGCAGCATGACCACATTACTATGCATTATGCTCGACAGGAGGAATTTCTTGTTTTGAGTTCCCTGAAAGGGGTTGAGAGAGTGTGTGTGTGTGTGTGTGTGTGTGTGTCCTGCATTCTTGAAGACACTGGCCCTGCAGGCAGGCACCCAGAATCCGTCAGGTGAGAGATAGGAATGTCTCTCTCCGTCTCCGTCACTCCGCACCTCTGTCCTCCCTCCCTCCCTTCGTCAACTGCGAAGCCGCTGACCAAAGAATGCTGTGCAAGTCGCAGGGCTGACTCATTCTTCCTCCCGTTCTGCCTCTCTCACTTTTCCTTTTCTGATTGCATGACGCAATCCCTGCGCCTCACCTGCCTCAATTTTTGTTTATCCGCTCATTTTTCCTCCATCCATCTTTCCACCTTGCTTTCCTCCCACTCCCTTTCATCGACTTTCTATTCTTCTCCTCTTTCTTTGCCTCTAACTGGACCTGCTGTGACAGCCGTGATGGACAGGTATGTAAGAAGAAAAAAAAAAACAAAACACAACAACTTGGATGGACGGAGTTAGAGGGCAGAGACAGTGTTGGAGACGGCATTCACCTGCTCCAATGCTATGTTTGGAAGGCTCCGCATGAGTGGCTGTGGGCGTGTCGTCAAGTCCAGCAGTGGGCTGCTTCAAACCAGATTACCTTTCGGTTATAAAACAGCAGGCTGGAGCGTATGCAGACGAGAAATAACAAACTGAACGAGCTAGTGGCTGAGGAAACAAGAGTAAAAAAGGAAGTGAAACAGAAAAGGAACGGTCAGGAAAGACAGTCCAGCCTGTGGCCTCTGACGGGATCCAGGACCGGAGGCCGTGTGGAAATGCTCCGATGACGACACGTCAGCGACCACTCGGGCACAAAACCCCTCGCAACTTTCCACGATGATGCCAGCGCTGTCTTTACCATTGCCCAACAGATTGGCGGAAGAAAACAGCTATTTGCACTTCAATTAAAAAGGAGAAGAGAGGATTTGGCGGGTTGCGTCAACACTACAGATGCCCGTTACATCTGCCAGTAATATTTTTTGTGGTATTGTTGGTCCATCCCTTCTTCTAGGCCACAATTTTTGTTCTTAGATCTGTTTTGTATATTTCTTGCTAAAAGTACAGTACTATAGATGTTACAAAGAATAACAACACACCAATATATCAGTCAGACATTGCGTGTAGGTGGTGTGCAGCAGCTCAGTGAGAAAGAGACAGAAATACAGATAAAAACAGAAATCAAGAGACAGTCACTTTCCATAGTGTGTGGTTTGAGATTAGTGGCAGGTTGTGTGACACTTCATGATACTTGACCCCTGAGTGTTGGGAATCACTGGGGTTAATTCCCATCCTGTAGCTTTCCTCATCTGTCCCATCAGCTCGCCCACACACACACACACACATGCATGCAAACACACAGCGTTTATAAACCTGAACAATCACCCGCATTTGTAATTAACAGACAGGCACATGTACAGGCAAACTATGAGCGAAACGGTCGGTGACACTGACCCGGCCTCACAGCTCACTCTGGAAACTGTCGCCTTAATTCACTGAGTGAAAACAGCAACTGTGTGGAGAACAGCGAGCCTCGGCTGGTACGCATGCCGGCATGAGCACAAGTGCCATAGGAAGCTAAGGCTTAGCGCGGATGCTACGGGAAATGCATCGGAGGTAGCACAGCATTAGTGCAAATGCTACTGGAAATCCCATGATGACATCCCTAATATTAATAGCACCAACAAGAATAGAAGTAAGATGATAGGCAGTTCGCCACTGGGCCAGTTGACATGAGGCCATTATGGCCTCGTGTAACGTCTATAGTGTCGGCCTTGGTCAATACATGAGTTAAAAACAGGGAGAGAGCTGGTAGGAAAGAGCAGAGAGAGACAAAGGGATGAGTGGGAGACAGAAGTAGACATGAAAGAGTGGATGTTGGTAATGTAAACAATGAGGTCATCGGAGGCAGAGCTAAGCCGGCTGACTGCAGTGGAAATGTGTAGCATGTTAAACAGACTGGCCACCGTGTGCTGCAACACGCACCGAATACAGACCTCAGCAGGGGCGCGCACGCACACGCACATATATATATATACACAAAAATCTCGACAAAGATTTCTCTCTCTTGCTCGCACGCCACCCGTCCCATTGTTCAAACTCTCCACAGTCGCCACAGCATCCTAAAATGGCAGCTTTATATTTCAGTTCAGAGATACAGTACTGCTTCCTCCCTCCCACGGTTCTCCTCTTTCCTCAAATACCAGCCGTCCCACTTGCCCAGCACACACACACACACACACACACATATACACACACACACACAGCCTGATCAGAACATTGTCATTGTGCCTTGTTCCTCAACATGTCCTACCCTTGTCCCGCAAATCATCTCTCACTTTACACCCACACACACCAGTAATAACCTTGTGCCTTGCTCCTCAACACATCCTGCCCTCAGCCTTGTTCTTTTCTTGACTTTCAAACCAGCATAAGTGAGATCAGCACACCAGTAGCAAATGTTTAACCAGCTTGCCAGGCAATGAGCCAGGCAGCTCCACCTTCCCTCTCCACTGTGGCCAGAAATGACCAACTGACCTTTCTAAGGAGAGCTACGCACCACCATAACAAACCCCATGTAGAGCCCGTTTATTATTGTGTGCTGTTTTATGTGCAGCAATACATTTAAAGTATTGAGTAAGTTCAGATCTGTATCTCCAACCAGGTCATGACTAAAACTTTCCATCAGCTAACCACAATAACGTATGCATTCAAAAATTCACTCACCAATTAAGTTGCACTTTGATAGAAGCACACATAAAGTGAGCGAGCACAGTAATCAAGAGTACTTAAATGAAGAAAGTCAAAAAAAGAGAAATAATACAAAAAAAACAAAAAAAACTGGAGACTTGTCAAAGTGGCTAGAAAAATGACAAAAGATTCATTAACAGCGAAATTTCAAAGTTATCAGCTTTTTTTTTTTTGGGTGTCTGATGATGAGTCAAAGCCACCAGACGATGTTAAGATCAACGAGAGCGAAATTCCTCCTGGAGCCAATTTCTGATTCTTATTTCTCATTATGGATCTGCAAGTGTTATGCTCAGACAAGATGACTAAGTGCAAAGGTATCGGCACCAACAAGCAGTAAATTCACTGATAAATATGCCATGCCATTCACAAATCACTACTGCATTAAGACGCGATAAAATACAGATCAAACAAATAGATAAAATGTAACTTGCAGCCCGGGTGCATCTTGCAGTGTGGAGGATGAACAGATCAGTAGGCACACCAACTTATCTGGGTGTAGATAAGCTATGAAAACGGTTGTGGTTGATGCAGTTTCGTATCCCCTGTGCTGCATACAAGCCTACCGCTGCAGCAGCCAAGGTCAAAGGTTATGCTGTATGCTGCTGTAGCTCCAGGGTGCCACAGTCAAGACAGCTGAGCATGCGAGAGAGGAGGAGAAAGAAAATGCGATCACAGAAACACAGAAAACACAAAACCCAAGAATGTAACTTGGTGATAAAAATCAGTAAATTGAAATAAAAAAACAAGACTGTTGCGGAGATTTGATGCGATCCAGAGAGAGAGAGACAGAGAGAAAAGGATTTAGCAGAGAGACAAAACATCACCATCCATATTAATGAGAACAATAAAGGATGAGAGGAACTGGCCGCAAGATTTTCCTTACACGACCCTGAGAGGGAGAAGCGCGAAACTATGGCAACTGTGCGTTCTCCGTCTCCATCTCCCAGCATCCTCTTTGTGAACAGAGGAGGTGATGAAAGAGGCCGTTGCAAAGAGTTAAAAGAATTATGTTCAATCTGCGCCTTATTTTCCTAGCTTTTGCCATCACTTGTGCAATATTTCATCACTTGTTTTGCTGAGGAGCGTTGTTAAAATCGCCTTGTGCCGTTTGCTGGACATTACGTCGGCCTTGTGTGTGTGTGTGTGTGTGTGTACTGGACAGCAGCACTTCTGGCGAACTGAAACGCCGGCAGGCTTTAGAGTGAAGTAAATGATGAAACAGTGAACACAATCAATTGTCATGATGGCAAAACTAGGAAAATGAGGCCCAGGTGGAAAATAACCGAAACTATCCTTTACAGGCGTATACACAAAGGAGGCATTTCTCAGACAAGGCTTCCAGGTAATATCTGCGAGTCTCAATCTTGCCAAAAAGACGACTAAATTGCCCGAGCCTGGCTCTTTGCCTTTCCGCGCTAATTCAAAATACAGTTTTCTGCCAGAATGCATTTCCCCTTGCTGCACATTTTGTATGCAGATGAGCCTACTTACACTTACCCTGCAAGTGGTTAATACATTATGATGGCCTTCAAAGGCTGGCAATGTAGCTTATGAGTCTAATATGAGAGACCTTTGAGAGTACACAGCCTTATGTATAAGACAATGCACATACACTAGATGATTAATGGGACTGACTGTGACAGAGCAGCCCTGCATCATCACTACTGGCCCATGTGTGTGTGTGTGTGTGTGTGTGTGTGTGTGTGTGAGCTAGAGATAGGCGACAGAGAGCAAGAGAGGAAAATCGGGTGCATGTTGGTGTGTATGCGCCTTTAAGCCTCACTGATACTGATGTATGAATGAAAATCCCAATGACCGGCCCCAATGGGGATTTATGAAAATTGGTGAGAGCAGGTGTATGTGTGTGAGTCCGTGTCTGCTTGCATGTGTGTGTGTGTGACCATAAGGTTTTTTTTCCCTCCTAGTGCCATGCCTTGCAATCAGGGCTTAGCGACAGTGAGGACGCAGTAACCATGACAACAAGGGCCCACAGCAGCCATGAATGGATGGAGGGAAGGATGAATTGAATAGATGGATGGTTAAAGAGTCTGAGCGGCATCTGGGTGAAGTCTAGTAGCCGTTACTCAGATGTTCTGGATGATGAAACTCGCTGATATCTCCATTTGGACACAAATCCTCTTTGCTATCATCTCATGGTATTCCAATCGTGTGCCCACATCCGTCTGGCTTAATACAATGCAACTGAAGTCACACGCAAAGGAGAGGCTGGACTGAAATGATAAGTGGAGTAGCTTCACATTATATAATGCGGTGTGAAATCGTTCTTAGAGGACGCTTGCGGCAAAATTGGTCTGTTGGAACGATTCCTAAAGCTGCCGATGGGATGATAAAATATTTGTTCAACAGCATCCCATGAATACAGTGAACTGCGACAGGCGGTAATGAGCATCGCGTTTGCCGCTGCGCTTCTGTTGGAGAGAGACGGGCTACACGGGGCTGAGACAGAAAGAGCAAGAGAGAGCAAGAAAGAGCAAGAGAGAGAGAGAGGGAGGTTGTATTATAGTGCAATAGAATCCAAAGATTTAGGGCTCTGTTCCAGCACAGAGGCAGGCTGGGTAATTGGACTGTAAACCATCCTCTTGCCTGGCTGCACTGTGCTGTGCTGTGCGTGTGTGTGTATGTGTGTGTGTGTCTTTAGGTGCAAGACATTAACATCAGTTTCTGGTGATAAAATACATGGATAAGAGGTGTGCCACTCGACAGACACCTTAAATGGACTACACGGCTCCCTCGGGTCATCTAATCAGGGACTTTTGGACGTCCCCCGCTGTGACGCTGACGATCTCTGGTGGATCGAGCCTTCGCTTCTGCAGCCGCAATTGCTTGGAACAAACTCTTGTAAACATATTAGATCAGCCAAATCAATCGCTTTTAAAACCATCTGATGCGCTTGCCAGTCCTCGTCTTTCTATCTATTTTTCCTTTCTTTCTTTCTTTTTTTTTAAAGCTGTAAATAATCCAAATTGCTGAGGGACAGTTTAAGTGGGGACTGTTTGAGCTCAGCTGAATAAGGAATAAGCCCGTAATTTAATAGCTGAGACTGTAAGGTCCTCATTTTTATCGGCTGGGTCCTCGCTTTTGTGATTTGAATTGAAGTAGCTTTAGTGCTTCTTTTTTCTGTATATTTTTGTAAAGCATAATCTGGCTTCATACTTGGTATACTATTTACAAAACTAGGTAGGAATACAATGGGAAAGCTACAAACTGGACCTAAACATGACCAACAGTTACTGATTTTTACCTGAGCAATCCTCCAATGCACACACATGCATACACACACTCTTCATAGGCCTACAGCGGCAATCCTAACAAGGACAGCAAGGTTTGTTAGGTGCGGCAAAAGATAAGGAGCCATTTTAATTTCTGTTAAAAGCTTCTGGAGAGGCTCAATTAACATGAAACACAAGCACAGCACGGTGACTCACACGGGATAAGATTTCAGGGATGTGCATTTTGGTGTTTGTGCACGGGTGCTGCTAGGCTCAGGTGATGCATTTTGCCTGGATGTATGTATGTATGTGTGTGTGTGTGTGTGTGTGTCTATATATGGGGTTCAGAGCAAAGTCCAGCGGGTTGTTGTAATGAACCTGATTTTCCATGGCACACGCCTGCTCACTGACTAACCTGCCATGTAGGAGTAAGAACACTTAGGGTTGTTTATACATAACAGATGAACCAAACCCTGCTCTGACTATTCACTGAAAGCCATTCATTCACCAAGCTCCATTCAAAACAGCCACCACAATGTCAAACATCCCTCTGCAAGACTTCGTATGACCTTGCTCAAAAACCGGCATTCAGCCTCTCACAATAACGCGCGGCCCGGTTTGGTATAAGGCCGTCCTCGCCGCTCACGGAGAGGAGAGAAGTTTGCCTCGGAAACTTTGCCAGAATAAGGGAGACTAGAATGAGAGGGGGCACGGCAGTCAAGGGCGTTTGCTCAACAAATCGTTAAACAGCCTGGCTTTATCTGGACTACAAGACATAATGATGAATTAGAGTTTGGGGAACGATGCTGAGGAGAGGCGATGGGGAGATTGGAGGATGACGAGGGAAGGAAAACGGGCACCGGACTTGAATATATGGAGTAAAAAGGTAAAGATGTATAGCAACGACGGAGGGCACAGACAGAGAGAGAGAGAAAGAGAGAGAGAGAGATGGTGAGAGAGAGAGAGAGAGGACAACGTGAAAGAGGGCATCTTCAAGCCTCAGTGCCTTTTCTCATTTAGAGTGTGTGTGTGTGTGCGTGTGTGTGTCTGTCATTCAGCTGAATGATGAGGTTGGTTACAGCTAATCTCATACTGTATTATGGCCAAGGGCTGTCATATGACTAATTAGTTAGCAAACACTGTTCTATTGTCATGGCAGGACCAGTGAGCTTTCAGTGATAGCGCAGGTCTGGCAGAACATGCGTGCAAGCGTGTGTGTGAGTGTGTGTGTGTGTGTGTGTGTGAGTGTGTGTGTCTGCATGCGTCATCAGAGGAGCTGCAGGAACACCAGAGTCCACTTGCAACACTGTCCTGACACAGTCCAGAGGCTGTGGCTGCACTTGCTGTTATCGCTTTGATTTTTATCGTCTGACCAAGGAGGAAAGCAGTAACTGGCAGCTCTGGAAGTCTGGATGTTACCCGCCAGTGCGCTCGCACAGTAATCCGATCAACCAGACCAAACTACATTTGAAATTAACACAGTCTGGGTGCAGTCGGGTTACAACGCGCAATGGAAAGAGCTACAGAGGCAGAGTGGGAGAAAAAAAAAAATGGCAAGGCATTCTGAGATTGTGGAAAAACAGCGAGAGAGATTCAGGTTAAGTGACAACGCCCACAGAGGTGGCCTCATAATGTCAGGTCTTTATGATCAGAAAACAACACTGAAGAGACAAGTGCATGCATTACCAGCGTTTCCTGCAATTCAATATGCATGACAAGGAAAAAGGCAGAAAATAAGCACATCCATTTCATCAATATGTACTCAACAAGAATGTCTATTAATACCCTTGCTTCTGCCTGTTTTTGTCAGGTGGAAGAGGAAAACAAGTGACAACTAGATTAATGCCAGTTATATGCTTTGTAGCTGTGAGTGTCTTGGCAAATGAAAATATAAAAATCAAAAGTATAATGTTTAAAATCACCAATAAGCTTAATTAATTAGGCTTTAACGAGCAGTTTTCAGACAAGGCTTTCAGATAAGTCCTGTAGCTATTGTATTGATTAGTGTATAATCAATTTGGCACTAAAAAGTATTTACACCACATCATCGCCGGTCATTAAGAAGCCCGTCCACAGCAGAATGTCTTCTGCTACATTACTACAGTGTAGGTGACGTAAGAAGAGCCAGCAATTCACATCCTGAGAGAAGATATACTCCATATGTATCTCTTCACACAACACAAAACAACACTCAGCAACAGTGACAGGAAAAAATACACTGACTACTTTTTGGATAGCTGAATCTATATTTAATTTACATTACATCTGTTGCCAAAGACCTGCAAGTGAACAGGGTTGCTGGAGCCAGAACTTATGCTCATCTTTCCTGCCCACCATCCTATGAATAAAATCTCGCTATGT
Organism: Myripristis jacobus; assembly: GCA_900302555.1. Lineage (NCBI taxonomy): Eukaryota > Metazoa > Chordata > Actinopteri > Holocentriformes > Holocentridae > Myripristis > Myripristis jacobus. The sequence goes on from OMLB01050412.1 coordinate 15,334, forward strand.
AGCGTCCTTTACCCAGTGCTGGTGCTCATTTCTCTAGCTGAAATCTGCAGTACACAAGGGGGAAAAAAACAGAGGCTAAATATGTACGTTTATGCACCAAAACAAGCTACACAATGCCAAGGCCCTCTGGTTGCAGATCTGTGATTTATTTCCCGTTTGTTCACTTGAAATCACTGCAGAAGAAAATTCAGGTTATTATTTCCGCAGGCACTCCAGACATGCACAGTTCAACAAGAACCCCAGGAAACACGACGCTGTCCTTCGACATGAGTACATGCTTATTATTTCCCTTCTGGCAAACAAATAAAAAGTTAGAAAACACTAAGAGTCTAGTTGGATATGATGTTTACAATGCATGGATGCAGATCCTACAATAAGAAAATTTGGCCTCCCCCAACTTAATTCTGACAGAAAAGCACTCAACACATGGTATGAATGAAGGCTGTGATACATTTGCATTTCATAATCCTGGCTTATTCTTCCCCTCTTCTACAGTAAAGGTCATTTATTTTGAAAGGAGAAATATTTCAAATATTGTCGCGGCCTCTCCAGCCTTCAGTTGTGCCCACAAGCCCATAAACACAACAAAATCCCTTTTAAAATGAAGACAGAGACAAATAGAGAAAGCATTGACGTTACAGAGAGAAATTATCATTATTGATTACAACCAGCTTTGGCAATAAATACTGAATTGTGTGTAATGCTAATACAGTGAGTGTGTGAGTGTGTGCACAAGAGCTGCACTCTCACTAGCAGCGTGAGTCAAATCACACCCTAATAAGTTGAGATGTGCAAGTGGTTAAATCGGCTTTCAGGATGTGGCTTACTGAATACAGAACTTCACTTTGCAAACATCAGCGATAACGATCACATAAATGCTATCTTTAAAACAAGACGCTCAGGACATTGGCCTTTAGAGACATTTTCTTATGAATTGAAACTGACCTCAGCTGTCTGTGCGCTAACAGCTAAGAAAAAAAACACCTTTCTTAATCCTCTGAAGTGCAATCTAGATGAAATACACTTCTGATGCTGGGCTGTGGAGCAGATTCAAACAGCCGCGGTGTGTTTTCGTCTGCACAGAGAAAGCGCCAAAGACGAGTGATCAAGAAACTGACATTGCTGTTGCTTGATTTAAAAAGACTGTGTTTCATTAATTTTCCTCTTCATTACTGGCGCCACACACACACACAAAAAAAGCTTGTATCATCTATTCATGTCATTCGGAGATTAATTAGGGCGAGAGCAGCTCCTACCATTAATCTGTTTCCACGCTGAGTTTGTCAAACCCCTGCATCTCTGACAGAACCCACTGCAACTCAGTAAAGGGCAATTCCTTTTCATCCAGGACTGAGTTTTCTGCCATCATGCTCACTGATTTTAATTAAAATCCACACTTTACTTCGCTGCAAAACCTCATATGTCTCAATTTATAGGGAGCACTACTCTCCAATGGAAACCAGCGGGGCAAAGAGAAACTCAAATGCACCTAAAACACATCCTTTTCAGCACACTGTAACAAGACCTGCCTCTCCGAGTCCTGAAACAGGAATATGAGCCGGTAATACGGGTGCTATACTTGCTCTCAAAAGTTCAGATACTCTGATGCCATGTTCAGGTAATATCGGATGTCCCATAAATACAGTATGAACAGCTGACTATGTGTCTGTGGGCTGTGATATCTCCCACATGACCTCACAAATTGTGAAGGTCTATCAACACAAAAGGACACTTGGCGGGGTTTGACACTTTCCAGCACTTTGCGCCAATATCAGTTTTCCATTCTAAGGAAAAAAAAAAGTCAATATTAACAGACTGACTCACACTAATACAACTGACCCAACCTACAAACAGCCAGGAATATCTGCCAGAGTGTGTTTATAGCTGATGTTAAATCCAGCATTACAATTTATCTTGGATGTGGGTGTTCCAACAAGTTAAATAGTTGAAACTCTGAACTGCCATCCCTCTGATTCCACTGACGGCAGAAGACCAGCAGCTGGCTGAGGACACAGGGAAGTGTGTGAGTGAAGCCAAAAAGTATCAAATGGACTATTAGCGGACATGCCATGTAAAAGTTGTTCAATGGCAGCTATTAAAAGAAAGACATGTATCAGTGCTATTGTGTGGAAAGGGTGTGTTTTAATTGCTTTTTGATTTGTCTGTTTGCGTTTCCATTGGCCTCTCTGGACTGCACTGCGGCACGGTGCTCCCTGCAAACAGGCAAACAAAGCCCTGTGGTGAAGTAACTAGCGCGATTTTGATTTGAATCAATCGTTAAAATGCGCAAATAAGGCCCACGTTGAATATTACCGGAATTATCCTTTAACGGTATGAACCAACTGTCAGCATTTTGTGGATTTGACAGCACTTATGAGCTCTGGCCGTTCTTGAACGTAAACACCACTGACATCTTCCACAGCCCTTTTACAATATTAGCGGTATTAAAATTCCTCACCTATATGAACAGAATCATTAACACGACCATTAACATACTTGCGCGTTTATTCAAATGATGTCCTCGGAGAGCAGAGAGGACAGCTGGTCCAATTAACATGGGCTACAAGTGGAGAGGTTGGCTGAATAGAGAACACTAATGGGAGAATGTGTTGAGCACATACACACACCAGCGCACCGCACACAAGCGCATAGCAACCCAACCATCCACATGTGCAAACAGCAAGCACAGACGTACAGACGATGCGTACTCACAGAAAGTATGTGCCACTTCCCATACAACAAAATTTGATATGAATGAATGTGTTGTGAAAAAACGCATACATCCACTTTCAGTACAAAGTGACATTGTGGAAGCAGCTGTGTTGAATGCAATAGAGTGAAATGGTGAAGGATAGTTTTGTGAAGTAAGATTAATGTACATTTTGGATGGTTAATAAGACCTACCTGTGTTATTAATCATTAGGCAAGTATGGCTCAAAATATATAGTGTGTGTTTTATGGTTGTGCATAATGATACTATTTCTTATTTTCCAGAGGATGTTACCAATACAAGATGAAGAGTAGAAATAGAACAGAAGTAGAGAGTACAAATCTTGACACCTATTTAAATTTCAAACTGATTGAGATTTATAAACATAACAATGCGTGAACACCGTGTGAGCAGGGTTTTCTAAACAGACAGGCTCCCTTTTATGCTCAATAAGCAGAGTTTTTCATGCTGAGCTATGATATTGATCCTCAAAATTGTGCTAGAAAAAGCGCATGTGTTACTGCAGAGCACATATGTCAAACCCAAGGCAAACGGGCAAGATCAGGCCAAGGGCACAATTACATCCAGCCCATGAGATGACTTTTGATCTTTTATTAATACTGGCCCAGTTTCATATTGCCCACAATGAAGATACTACAAACCCCAACATGCACTGCAATGTCATGCACTATCAGCACCACCAAACACCTGTGTCATCAAATCAAAGCAAAAGAGGTCAGTCAATACAATTCCTTCTTAAGTAGACCTCTCACACCGTAATGGACATAAGCAGAAGGCCAAAGGGCTGCAAGGAGCCGCAGGGTAAACACAAACCTAATCACACGCTACTGTACACATGCACCCCCCCTCAGCGTAGTGAATAAACCTTCCCGATAGGTGAGTCAATTGTCTGAATCAGGTAAGAATAGGACAACTACACTACGGCATACACTGAGGGAGCGAGAAAGGAAGAGCAGACACAAACGTGCAGAATCAAAGAGTCTCAGACAGGCAAACACTGTACGTGTTGTTCTAACACAGCACTGTTTACAGTACATGCTATATCTGGGCCTGGTTATGGCTGCCTCCCAATGGTAGCCTGTCATTGTATATGCTTGTGTGTTTGTGCATGTGTATGCGTGTCGCTGTATGAAGCTGCCTCCTTGGTGGCCTGTCACAAAGTGTGACCCAAGACAATATTCTCCAACTATAGCGAATGATATTACTGACAGAGCTGTCAGCAGAACAGGGCTATAAAAAATACACACCCTGGAGCTTACACCCTGCAAACTATTTTTACCATCTGTCAGGGTGTGTGTGTGTATGTTTGTGTGTGTGTATGCATGTTAGTGCCACATCTGCACAGGGGCAGCAGCACCAATGTCACCTCTGAGTTGGTGCCACATTGCTGCCATCAGCATGTTTCCTTATTAAAATGTAGAAGTTCACATTTTTGTTTCCCCTACCATGACATCCTGGTTCACAGTTACAATTTTTAACAACGTGTGACAGACCAATATACTGGCATCCCATTTGACAATGGCAATGATACTGGCATACATCATGGCATACATCATCGATGTCCTAAAAATTACAAGGGAGGAGATCAAGGCTTGGGCCAGCATCCGATAATATTAAATATCGTAATATTTGTGCCCATATGAAATATGTTCATACAATGTAGAACCCCAAGCCGAACATGCTAATTTTGATTAATGTGGAATGAAAAAGTGGAATAACACCCCCCCACACACACACACATAAACATACATCTTTGCAGCAGCTGACTCAGTTCTCCGATTTGATACTACATTCGCACATCTCAGAGTGTGTTCAGCTACATGAACCTGACCTGAAGCCAGACATGATACAGTCAGTCACAGACAGCTGTGTTCCCTTTACCTCCAACACGTCTCCCTGCCCCATTGTCTCACCCTCGCTTGGCTTTGCTCTTCCCTGAAGAGGCCCTCCCCCTAACCCTGCAGAGGAATGTGAAGTGTTTAGCTCTACAGAGCTCCAAGGCGTGTCCAAACCTTGTTAATACAGGCCTCTGCTCACTGGGGAGCGCAGCCAAGCAGATGCCGGCACTGCACATTACTCCTCTGGCTGGATTTCACACTCTGTTGCAAGATGGGGATCAAGTCAGCTATGAAATGTTTGACACTTTCCGGTTCTAAGAATGCTTGATAATGCTGCAGAATCCCGGAAAAAACTGACTCAAGCTGAAATGCACGACTCAGCCGCCTCCCACTGCCCTGCTCTCCATTCCTTCCATAAAGTTTTATTGTATTTATTTAACCTCTGTTAAGCCAAGGAAGGCTTTCTGAGCATGCATGCCCTTTTCCAGCAACATCCTGTTCCACATTCATTTGGCTGCACACATTCACACCTAGGGGCTGCCTAATACAACAACAGTCTTTTACTATTGATCACACTGAAGGTCAACTGGAGCAATTGGGAACTGAGTGCCTTGCTTAAGGGTATTTCGATAGAAGATTTGCATGGAGGAGAAAACAAAGAAAATATGGCACCAGAAAAAAACCCAAAACAAACAAAAAAAACTGCCAATGCAGCATATAGGAAGGAAACAGCCAAACACTATATCACTGAAAATTCATTATGGGCCTGGAGCACATTCAGAAAATTTGAGGAAAACCAATCTAGGAACACTGGTTAGGTCATATGATCCTAATTTTATTTGCAAATAATTCTTCGCATTTATTTTAACTGGCTAGCAGTGCCAGATGGTTGGAGAGCAGCCTACCATATCAGTATGATTCAGATCGTGTCACATTACTTGTGAATCACAGAATATCGATGCATGTGATGCATGTAGCGCAACCCACCCATCTGGTATTCCATGTAGGTCTGACAAAATATTAAGGTTTTTTTGGCAAATACATATAAATGCTGCCCCTGTTAGTCAGCAAAAGCAGAGGGGGCAAGGAAGTGAAGCGGCTAGGGAAGTGCTAGGATGCATCTCATCATGAGGTAAAATGCATTAAGTCCCTGTAGCGATGCTAGCCAAATGACAAAGGAGGCAGCTGAAGATGGGTAAGAGGAAGAAATACACAAGGGCAGAAGAGAATTATTTTTCCTCTCTCTCTCTCTCTCTCTCTCTCTGTCTCCTTTTTTTCCTGACCTCCAGCCTGTTAAAGAGAGGGTTGAATGAATATACCAGATTGACAGCCCTCAAAGGAGCCATCCTTACTGCATGTTCACTATGAAGAGCACTCCTCACAACAGAAAGAAACTAGTGCAAGGACAGAACTGGAAAAAGGAGCGGGTAGACACTATATAAGGAGACTCCCCACTAATACCCGTATGAAAAATCATGTTTCTGTCACTTTCGCAGCATTCCAGACACAAATTGTTGTATCTATTGTTACATATTTTATTATTTAGATGCAAATACATAGTCATTAAAATCCACTCATCTTAAACAAATAAAACAATAACTGGTTGAATAAAGCCAATAAATCCCAGTGAAATATAAGTGTATTTTACAACAGTGAATTGTAAACAGTATTTATTGTGCAGATAGGTGAACATCTTTCTCTCCTTGACGGCTAAAGTGTTTATCTTAATTTATTAGCCATCATTTTGTCTTTTTCATGTCACTATTCAATATAATTCCTGGCTTGTCACAATTCTATTACTCTGAATGCATTATCTTTTAATAGTTGATAGGTTTTCTGACAACCGAATGAACAATGAAATGGCATCCGAATGGTATTTTGCTTTTGTGATTCAAGGTATATCCAGTTGAAACAGGAATGCTGGGCTGGGGTGGGGACCGCTCAGATGTGGCTGGCTTGAACGCATGACTCAGTGCCGCTGCATATAATCTCCACCACAATTCCCAGATTCTTCCAAACGAATAAATTCCAGCGAAAAGGATGCAACCGTTTTGCCTCGGGAACGGGAACTGAGGTCCTGCTTGGGAACACAGAAATGTGCACGCTGCCACTCGCACCACGGTGAAAGCAAGTTCAGAGACGCTCAGCCTTTCTCACACATTATCTGTGGAAGTCGGCTCCTTTGAAGAACGGTAACGGCCGATGACAGTGTGGTTGCTGAGCCTGAACTCATGTCATAATACACACAACCCTGCTCTCCCTGCTGTTGTCCGCCGCTTTTCTCCTGCTTTAAATTCCCGGTATGCTTCCCTCTTAGCAACCCCAAAGTAACTTAGCAACCAGATACGATGCATGAACAGGGAAAAAGAGTTGGAATTCTTTCACTCTCACACAACACAAGTATTTGCATTTTCTCTCTCTCTCTCACACACACACACACACACACACACTGGATGTTGTGGCAGTGGCTGTTGTGGTAAGGGTGATCAGTGTTAATTGATCAGTCTGGACTGCTACTGTGTCACAACACCTTCAACAGTGGAACACACAATCCTTAATGGACTCAAACACACCACATAAAAACAGACATACGACGTGTTGAGGCAACCCCGGTAGACAGGGATTAAGATTATATACAGAGAGATAATACAAGAGATGGAGACAAGGGCTTTGTGCGTGTGTATTTTGGAGGTCTAATGACTCTGTGGAATGTACTGTATGTATGTGTGTGTGTATGTGTGTATGTGTCTGTGTGCAGAGTACCTATGTGTGTGCAGGGAGAAAAAGCATCACCTCAGGGGTTGTGAAAGAAAGAGTGAGCAGTTACCATGCCTACAACATGCATGTGCACACAGGGAGGCTTATGGTTGCACAAATAAACACACATACACACACACACACACACACACACAGAGCATGGCTATGCAAAGTTGACTTTCCCGTTTCCTGAATAGCTGGCCCCTGCAGCGCTCTATGGAAGCCCGGAGGTCAAAACGCTCATCATGTAATCTCCAATCCCTGCCTACACACTCACTCCACTGGTAAATATTTAATCAGTCTTGGAAACACTCAACACCAAGGCTCCACTGAGCTTTTCCTTTTGATCAGAGCAAACATGGACATAAGGACACGGGGTAATCCAGATACAGATTAGCCAACGGTACATGAGATTACAACGCACATGAACTCTGTTTACATGCAAATTGCATTAATGGGACTATTTCTGACTTGTTCCAAATGGCAGGGCCTCATATATATATGCCTAATTGTTTTTGAAATAAACAGCATACCAATCCGGTTGCAAATACAATCCTCTTGGGAGGTGCTGCTGGATAAGCTGCTTGTTGCGTGCAACTGCAATAATGCAAACATTCAATCAGCCTTCACACCAGAAACGGTGACAGTGTGCATGCTTTTGCATATTATTCATTCACTCACTACAGGTACACAGGTATCTGTAGATGTTGCAATTCCAGTTGATGGCACCTGCGTGTTATGAGCTGGATTAGCATTTGCCCCAGTCAAGCCATCTCATCCATAAACAAATTGGCACAACCAACAAACACAGAGGGTATGGAGTCACATAATAAGCCCTTTTAGCGCTAAAAACAGGAACTATTGTCCGTTTTCCATTTGCCAAGGATCCAGTTCTAGTTGATTTTTTTTGGTCCTTACTTGATGTCTGAGCCAACAGGACCCACACTTTTACATCACTAAAGGCATTTTGTTGTTTGCTGTTGAGCATTTGACAAAGCCTAACAGACAACAGCAACACAACAGCATGGAGAAGTTCAAGATGAAGTTCAAGCTCTCATTATCTGGCCAAAGGATGAGATTAATCAGATGTTTGAGACGATGAAAAGAAATGAGGGTGCAGTGGGAAATACTGCTGCGTTTGAGGGAACTGGGCTACAGGCGTGATACCGACCAGTGTCAAGTAAAAATAAACTGAAACAAAAACTCATGACTGATGAACAGCGCAAGAATCACAATGATGATGATGTCGGTCGCCTTTTACTGTCACCACTGCAACACTCCTGTTTCCTGTGAAGATGACTGAAACACAAAAGCACAAACGATACCTAAAGTCGGATGTATTGTAGCAACACCTCCTGTTTGCTCCCACTCAGGCTGCTCCTTATTTATTGTGCAGTGGAAAAGGGCCCTTAGCCTTGCAGTCCATATGGGTTATTGTCTACAAATTAGCTTTTATAGTTTTGGCAATGGCCTCCTCACGCACAACACCCACCATGCACAATAATCATGTGGATGCTAACAGTGGCTGGAAAATGGAAGCTGGAAAAGACACAGCGAAAGTTTAAAATGAGAGCTTTCGGATGACCAGATATAAATATTTAAACGGTTAACTGTATGCTCCATCATGCAGTTAACAAAAATCTGATCACTTTGTAGTCAGTTTAGACACAATCCCCTTCAAGGCTGCATTGTGAAAGTAGTGAGTGTCCTCTGTTGTCCGATACCGCACTACTCCACACACCAGCATCTACACAAGGCTAAATATGTGCATGTGAGAGTGTGTGCATGGCTGTGTGTGTGTCACAAAAACCACTTTCAACAAACCATGTGTGTGTGTGTGTGTGACGCTGAAGTGCTGAATTGTTCTGTCACTGTTCTGTCCTTTTTGGCCTCTAATGTGCCGAGTCTTTCTTTAGTCATGATGCCCCCCGCTGTGTGGGCATGTCTGCGTCCACACTTGAATAACAGGAGAGAGAACTATGTATTGCCAGCTCTGTGTTTCCTCTCCAAACCACTGTTCTCAGGCCTGGGTCCTTTTTTTTTTTTTGGCTCGCCATCATTTCCTTCCTTGCTTCCTCCATTCCCTCTCCTCTCAGGCTCAGACTGCCGCCTCGCTCCCTTCTCCCTTCCCCTCTGCCTTCTCGTCAGAGAGTCAGTCAAGCACAAATACCACCTGCTCAGCACCTATTCCCAGCGAAAAGCCATTATCTGCATTAGAGCCTTCAAAAAATGTCAGTGACACCAATGGAAAAGGCATTACGTCCCTTCCTCGCTGCCCTCAGGCTAAGTCGGCGGGAGTTCATAAGGAAGAGGGAAACACAGGCACGCACACACACACACCACATTGCCTTGCTTGTGTGCGTTATCAACCACATGCTGTGTTTAAGTGAACAAAATTCAGTGTTCATTCTGCTATGCATAAACACAAAAACCAACATCAGCCCCTAAGCACAATATGTGTCAGGGTGTGCATGTAAACACACACACACACACACACACACACACAACATGCACATACCAGTGTCGGTGTACATGTCAGTGAGCAAGCGTGTTTAATTTAGTGTGGCATTTGTACATGGCCAGCATCTCCACTACTGTATGTCTGCTGCATTATTCATACTTCTGATGAATATAATATGAATCTAAACCGAAGTTATTGTTTTATTAAATATGGATGAAACTGTTTTAGTGAGGAAAAATCATGGTCACTCCCCAGCAAATGGTCTGAGGCTGGGCGATGCCGTTTTCAGTTATTGTTTTCGGGATGTGGGCACCGTGAAGCCCTTTGAGACTGTATCTGCGACTCAAAACTATACACAAACAAAACTTGAAAAAGTGAGCAAGGTCAGCAACACTGATGCAAACGTAAGTGATTCTCCATCCATCTCCCACCTTTGTGCCTTATATTACCTGTAAAAGCAAAAGTCTCTTCATGGGGTTTTCACTTTTCTCGTTCTGGACTACCAAGTTCACTTTAATTAAGACGCAGACCCCCATTTTAAGTGATTATGACGCTGGGACCCTGAAACTGTGTTAAATATGAAATTGTTTAAATGTCATACTTCAACAATGACTAATACATTCAAAGTGGTAACATTAGAAAAAGAGATTTTTTAAATAATTAAAAATAATCACAC
>OMLB01050412.1:32603-48628 GCA_900302555.1 Myripristis jacobus
AATGTTTCAGCACATCTCTCTTGTTCTCAGAAAAAAAAGCAGAAATCTTGCCTACTAACCCAACTGTCTATGACTTTCCTTAATCTCATCTCCTAGGGGTGTATGTGTGTGTGGTTCCAGCAGTTTAACCCAGGATGGCAAGGAGCAAGGCATTGGAATCCTAAGTGTGTGACTGCAGTTGTCTGCGAATGTGTTCTCTGTGTGTGTGTGTGTGTGTGTGTGTGTGTGTGTGTGTGGTCAGCTATTGCTTCCCGAGGTTGCTGCTCAACACATTTCAACCTCATTAGCTGTGCATGGCTGATCCAAGTGGCCCAGTTAACTGTGCTTTCCCTCCCCTGGGCTTCCTCAATGAGAGCACAGACATGCACACACACACACACACACACACAGACTAAACAGACAGACACACATAAATATGTTCAGAGTCCAAGACGTGCATTATCAAAAGCATTTCTTGAATCACATGGAGGTAAGCGATGCACATTATGCAAATACAAACAAGTAAACAGACACAAAGCCCATGCGAGTCCACAACAAGAAAGCAAAACATACTAAATACAGACTTACAAACCAACATGCAGCTGCCATGTATAATTAAGGCAAAGTAAACACCTTGGGAGTATTGCTGTTATGTGCAGATGAAAGATAAATCTACATTTTTACAGTATGATTAACAGCACTGCCCTGTAGCTAGGCAACCAAGGAACACAATACACATTCTCTTCTTGGTACCTGTAATCATCTTCATGCCTATTTACATTTCCTGTGATCACACCTGCAAGTGAGTATTGACAACAGGTCACATTATACATATGCTATTTTTTCATTCATATAAATTTGACTCTGAGGAGGGAAACTAAGGAAAGACTTAACGTCACCAAACTTTTCATTTTAATTCACAGAGAGTGAGGACTTACGCACGCAGGGCAGCTACCGGGCGCAGGGTTGTGTTATCACATGCCTATGTAGTCACCCATCACCCCTCCTCCACTCCCTTAGCCCTGCCCAGGTGTTCCACGGGTCACACCCAGATTAGCTGCAGCTAAGCCAACGCATATGCACAAACACACACACACACACATGCACACACAGAGCAAGGAATGCATGCGAACTGAACCTGTGCATGTTCTGGAGCATGCACACACACACAGGCACACACAGATACAAGCAGTTGAGGTACACTGCCGACCGCGCCTGGTTCTTGAGGCTAGACAATGGCACACGTTTATTAACTCTAAACTTGCCACTCCACGGTCGGTTGCGTAATAATCTCAAAGGCTCCACTCCAACAGAACCAGCTCGCTCTCCGTCACTCGCTAGGCTTGTTCAGTCCTGCTCTCTTTCAATTTCCCTCCTTTCGGCGGGACAGACTTGCACTCTCACTTTAACATATGGTGAGTTTATAGACAAAAGGTCATGGAGCAGAGGTGAAGGTTTGCACCGGTGGCTGATGGGTGGGGCTTGTCACACACAGCATGCATGCAGTGGCAATCTGCCAAAAACTACCGAGCGATAAGAACGTGAATCAGATCACATGGGGGCCTTGTGTTCACCTGGTGACGCCAGTGGCTCATGCAGGTGGTAATGACTCAACCAGGGCAAAACAGGGATGATTTGCTGAAGTGCATTTATCCAAGATGATTCACTGAGGATTAGTGAACACACACACCACACCATGGTTTGATAATGATGTTTGAATGTCTCTCGGCGTACTTCTTTCTTGTTTATATGCCTCAGCATCTGGCACAGGAGCCATTTGATCTGATTTCCATTCGTGACACATCAACAGGCAAATCACATCATCCAGTATGTGTGTTTGCATACATGTATAAACATGAGAAGCTGTATAGAATAAATTTGAGAAACTGACTTTCATGGTCCAAGGCGATTTTTGATCTTATAGGCCGAGTAGAATACACTTATTTAATCATGGTCTCACAGGTGCTTTCTTTCTCCTTCTCATATCCAATTCAGCCCACACTGCCTGTCTATTGGTCCATCTGTCCGTATGTGCAGGCAATCTGCGTTTGCTGTGTCTCCTATTGCCGGTCAAAAAAAAAAACTGTACCGGCATGATCTCGAATGTGTCTTTCTCTGCTCAGTCAATCAATCTGAACCCTGAGCTGCGCCTCTCATGTGCCATCAGGCTCCAAAGAACGGCTGCAGATAGATTTGTGATGGAGTTGAATGGCACAGATCCCACTCCCACTGACACAGGCTGTTGTAATCAAATCAATCACAGCAATCTCTGAGCGCACAATCGATAATTCCTATGTCACTGGTAGTAGGGCTTTTGGGATGACTAGAAAGACGTCTTTTCAGCACGGAGACAGTGACAGGTTCATTGATGTGAGACTTCATTAGAATTTCATAAATTAGACGCTGGGTATGACGAGCAAAGATGGGTTTTAAAAATAGGGCCAACCACATCTTACCTCATCTCCTCATCATCTTTTTCTTTCTGACCCATGTCCTATGAAATTTTAGCTCCCATCAAATCTGTCAGATTTGAGAAGTGTTATTCAGACATAAAATGAATTAAGAGAGAGAGAAAAAAGAGCCTCATTTATAATCAAACAGCTCGGGTGAGATGCATTCATTAATTGCCCCAATCTGCAACGCTGATGGAGGATGTGGTGTAATGCAATTTTGCTCTGAGCCATTCATCGATGGGACCAGAAACACAAAACACAGAATCGGATACTTGCTTCACCTGCCTAACTGACCGGGCTAATTCAAAAGAGCTAATTCTTACCGCGGGACAATCCTACAGATATCCAATTACTAGCAGGAACAGGAAGAGACACAGTAAGTGATTTACTTGAAACCAGTTCAGTCTAATGTGACACAGGCTGCTGCACGGACCCTTTGCAATGCAGAACGAGCACACGGCCCAGTGCAGACATAATGTGATGGTTACATAAAGGATTAACCCTCATCCTACAGTAGCCCAAGAACTGGCTCCTGAGGGTCTTGTTTGCTGCTGCCAGAGGAAACCTTGTCTCAGAAACATTTTTTCAATCCTGCAGTGTGCATTCCATAACTGTGGGCATTCCTGAGCAGGAAATTTAAAGACGCCACAGGAAAGATTTTTTCATTAACACAATCAGTGGGGAAACTGACTTACTTTCATGCACTCTGATCTGCTTTCTGGTCTCGTGATTGCCATCTCATTTTTTTTTCCTCACAGTGACATGTCTAGGATTTCTCTGTCTCACCTGCAGTTTATTTCCTCTCTCGCTCAGTTGTTTTTTGTAACCATTTGTATGAGTGAATAAACCAAGCTAAAAGCTTCCAGCTTTTGGCTCAGTTTGAGAGTGCTTGTACTATTTCTGGAATAGGCAAGGGACAGAAATGCTGCAAAGTGGCTCTGGAGAGGAGCCATTTCTATTATATCATTCTTTATTTGTTTGAGAGTGACTTGAACAAATCTTTCTAGTTTCAACACAAACATTAAGTTGATAAATCATCAATACTTTGAAATTCAGTCTGATTCATGGAAACAGACCTGTGATATCAGTGACGTTTACAGTAATGCATGCTCACTTTTCAACTAGCATATGAAAGAAGCATACAAAGTGTTCATGAATACTAATAGTCTGTCTATGATGCAGACTGCTGCGTCAGAACAGTCTGCTTTGTGTTTATGTCTGGACTACAGGAAATCGACCCTCCCCTTCTTTATCCTAAGGTGTAGATGAAATATGTAGGATTTTTATGGAAAACAGGTTTGATTTCGTAGACATTCCTTGTAGTTATATTAAATTCCATGCTCAATAAATCAACCCATTATGCAGTAACTGCTGTTCACTTTTAGCACGAGATACATTTTTAAAACATCTGCAAATGGGACATCTGGGACGGGGCATGCGAGGGGTACCGTTAGTTATGTGACACAATCTTACATCCAAAGATGTAAACATCCAAACAGGATACTGTCTGACCTCCTGAGCTCTGTCTCGGTCTGTGACCACCTCTGACTATCCAGGTGAATCTCTGAGGACAATGTGAACAGCTCGGCCTGTGGGCTGATCATAAACATATGACTCCAATAAGCAGAGAGAGAGATAGAGGGAGAAAAAGTGTTTCTCCCCCAACCCCTTTTGTGTGATGCCATTCTAACACATGCCTGCATGGAACATCACAAAACACTCAAAGGGGGATAATCACTGCTGTGAGATTTAAGACTTGCATCGCTCGCCTGGTCAGGAGCTTCGATACAGAGTTGCTGCTCACGAGCTCGCAATGTGGGATGTGCTACGTCACTTCTCCAAAACCGGCTGTATTCCCTTTAGATTCTTTTACCGGTAAATTCCTCACTGGTGAACACTTGAATCAAACCAAAAAGCATTAGTGGTGCATTAGGCGGCACTATGGCTTTCTAGTTTTTTTGTTGCTGCGTTCAATTAAAAACTTTATCATGCAATGCCGTCAATGTTTTCTAAGTATTGTCATCTATTTAGGATGCAATAGCTTACTTTTGCATGCATGTGAAGTAGCCTAAGTACTTTACAACCAATGGTTTCCAGAGAGCGGACACTGTTCAGCACCTCAATGGTTGAAGCAGGGCTGACGTGCTCTCAGACGCTGCTGCACCTTTTCATGTTTCACTTGAACCTGAGGCGCAGTTTGATTCAATAAAAGGCCAACAAAAAAAAACAAAAGAAAGAAAGAAAAGAAAAAAGAAAAAGAAGAGCACCACACATTTCACCTGTGATTCATTACCTCTGTCTCTAGCTGCACTAGTTCCATTGTGGGCCATGGCTCCGCGATCTGTGCAAGAGGCATTTCTGCAGGATTTTGAGTTTCCCCTCAGCTTCGGAAGCAGGATACGAGTTTCTTGTCGCCAGATTTTCTTGGAGCCGCTCCTGTCAGGTGCAGCACCGAAGCTCCTTCTAGGGTCCCAAGTCCAAGTCCAGAAGGTTTACAAGCACTTGAGTGTCTGCTCAATGAAGAAGACGCGTGGAGCAAGCGCAACGAGGGAGGGGGGTTTACAAACAATTGTAAGCTCTTGGGGAAACGTCGCCGCCGGCTGCCAACTTCAAGATATTTGGTGGAAATGGTAATCCAGCTGAGAGCAAACACAAATAAAGCCCGTTTTGACAAGTACGCGCGTTGGCTACTAAGCTCTGACAGGAGAGGGAAGGGAGCGCAGTCCAAGCTGTCTTGATAGTGCCGTGCAGCGAGCTAATGCCACCACAGGGAATAAACCAGAGTCCCTGCTGTCTTTGCAGTCGACGGCGTAACAAATCTTGCGTTTCCTTTCCTGGCTGTGATTTCTATCGGGCAGTGAGTGGTGGGGGGGGAGACTCGGCTCTATCCACCAGATTCCCAATGTAGCGATGTGCGCAAAGACCTCAGTGTGGCTCTGTAGTACGAGAAGGAACCAACCCGAGCTGTTATTGGCAGACTCCAGTAGGATTTTATCCAGCCCCCTTTTCGCCCGTTCCGCCCAGTTCTGCTCATGCCATCCTCTGGCGGACGGATGAACTGCAAATACGTAATGCACATTGTGGGCTGTTGAATGAACGGTGCTGCTTTGATGCCAGTGGTGCAGCAGGTGCACATGAGAGGAAAAAAAAAAAAGCAGAGCCCTTCCTCTGTTGATGAATGGCCCTGAATGGAAAGCCTGTCAATCATCCATCACAGCAAAAACAGGATGGAAGATACAGTGTGTGGTGCTGGTTATTATGCGATTTTGAATTATCACGATCATCATGATGGAAGGGCTGGGCAATGCACAGTGCATGCAAGTGACTTTTCATGTCCAGAGTGGCTCTGCGTCTCCCAAAGCTGGAGGCAACAGTAATTCGTTCACTTTATTGAAACCCACGTTGCTTATACACCAACACCTCCATTGTTTTTAGTCCTAAAAACATCCCACGTTGCGAAATTGCATAACATAATTGATTACACAATACAATGCAATTTATAGCATAGCATAGACTAGAACAGAATAGAGCAGAATAGTGGGATTTTAATTCTGTCTAGATGTTACATTGATGCAATATGCTTTTCATTGACAATAGCATTTCTAATGGTCCTTGTAACACTCAGTGATATAATAATACACCCCTCCACCCTCAGCCTTTCTTTGCTTCATTCACTGCTGAGTGGATTCCGCTCTTGGCCAGCTTTGGTTACTATTGGCAACTGGAGAGCATCAAACCACCTCGGTGAGGATCAGATAATTTTTTGATCCAAATTAAGATGAAGGCATGGCATTTTATGGGAACAAAAAATGAAATTAAGCAGAGCAGAGCATGGAGTATCAGATGTGCCGTCTCTCTTCTGATGAACTTGTGGTCTACTTATAAGCAAAATGTAGGTAAAAGTCATGGTCATTATGCCAACCTATTACTAAGCAAACGCATGGCATCAAGCTTTGAGGCACATACAGGACAAATGCACAAATAACAACTGAACATAGCAACATGTCCTATCTTGAGTGATTGCATATCAAGTTCCTGACACGAGAAACGCATTATTGCTTTTGGACTTTGTATCTGGTAGTAAGGCATCAACCATGTACATGGCACTATAGCTGTTAACATGTTATCTTAATTATTTATTTCATGCACATAACATGCTCACATCATGCAGTAAATCTGGGGTAAGACTGCTTGTGCTCCCTCAATAGAATAAAACATGTAATGCCTTTTCTTTTGCACACCACGGCATCAGTTTTAAAGGTTAACATCGCCACATCAGTACTGAGAGTGTGAAAAATCACTGAAGAGAGAAAAATAAAGCCACATAATGTTTCCTTTTACCTTCCAAAGCTCTGGAGGTCCATGTGCAGCTGAGGCATTTTTCAAGGCTCACACACACATTACCACATTATTCAGAGGATGGTTGGAAGGTGAGATAACGCCACCTAGGGGAAGGGTTATCCATCACTCTCACATTGTAGGTAACACTCAAAGTCAATGCCATCCCTGAGCTCTAATTAACCCCTTGGTTTGTCTCTGTGATGGATTAGCAGCTGCTACAGGTAACCTCACGGTACCTCATAATACTATATTGGTCTTTGTACTGTAGTGCAGCTGCACCCCAACTTCTCTTTCACCTCTTCTCTTCCCTTCTCCTCTCCTCTTCCCCTCCCTTAGTACCTTTCATCTTCTTTCCTCTTATTTTTTTCCCTCTCTCCATTATATATAGGATAACTGCCGCTCTCTCCTTTCCTCCTCAAGGGTGCCAGTAGATCAGATGGATGCTGAACATTTCTCATTGTTTATGGCCCTGCTGGAAGATGTGATAAATCCCAAACATACAGTATGAGCCTACAGTGAAAGTGGCCATGCAGGGTGTAATAAAACAAAACAAAACAAAACAAAAAAACAAAAAACAGATCAATAGGAAACAGTAAAAAGAAGGAGATCCAGGACGGGGGCATGAAAAGTTTTGTCGGAGAAGTCTGAGAATGGGGAAAAGGCTTCTTTTTCAGCTTTTATTCTTCAGAGGCAATACGCTTTATTGATAAAGACCACTAGAGGCCAGTTGGAAACAATATACTCCTTATCTACTGGTGTATTATTGACTGATGCATTGCCACTGTAGAGGTTATATCTATTGTATGTCCAATATGGGAAGGGTTTCCATTAAATTACGATGTAAGAAGCACAGAGGTTCAATTAATGTCCATATAAGGGCAATGGGGAATCTCTACTTCCTTCTCCCTCATGATCCTGCAATGACATCACAGGTGACAGATGTGACTCAGAGGGGTCTCCCATCTCCATGGCTGGCAGGGACCTCGGGGACACCCCACCCCATCATTGGCTAGAAGTGAAGGATCATGGGTAATATGACTCAGCCCAGTCCAGTCTGCCACTCATGTGCAACAGAGCAAGACTCTCCTCCAACTGGCATTACAGATATTTACTGCGGTATTGATGCAGGAGTTAAGCTTGAACGAGTGTGTATGTGTGTGTGTGTGTGGAGGGGCTGTCAAAACCTAGACAGGCACATTATTTATCTGAGCCAAAACAAAATATGGCACATTTTAGTCCCCAAACAAAAACTGAGACTGAATGAATGATACCAGCATTACATCATCTTTTGGCCTCATTTTCAGTTTGATTAAAAAAAAAAAAAAAGTCACGAGTGAGAGATCAGGTGATGATGAGCAGAGGAACAGATCTAAAATATGAATCATGTCAGCCTGTGCTCTGTAAATTCACTTATTGCAGTAAACAGTGTTATTAAGATGCAAATATATTCTCACTTTAGTTCTACAGCAGATTACATTCACTTTAACCACCACGTATCGGGATGCAGGAGGAAATCTCACAAATGCAATGCCCACTTCTACTTTAGCCCCACCAGCTGAGGGAACCAAGTGATGCAAGTGTGTGCAAATGCATGTGTGGTGTGTTTTTGCACATATTGATTGGCGGCAAGCAGTGACATGCAAAAAGACAGATTATAGTTACCTTGTATGAAAGAGCCAGGAGAGGTCTTTAATAATTACTATACTCTCTCTTTCTTTTGCCTTACAGGGTTATTCAATTGCAAATTTGGTTGGCCTAGATTTTAAAAGCAAGAAATGTAGATGGGCCAGACATTTTCAGCAACCTTTTTTAGCTTTAGGTAATTTTTTAAGATTTTTTTTTAGTGTTTCAGCTTTATTTGACAGTTACGGTGGGGAGAGCAAGGGGGGCGGGGGAGAGGGACGGGTTGTCGTGCAGCACAGGGCCTGAGGTTGGATTTGAACCCAGGATGCTGTGATCAGGGCTCAGCTTTAGTGCATGTTATCCACTCTTTTCCGTTGAGCCACCAGGACACTCCCAGTAATAACAAATTTTAAACAAACACGAATAAATGAATGCATTTTTGGTCACATATCTGAATATGACATATTTTCAATAGAGCACTTGCCTACTTGTGACTAGGTGTGGTTGGAATTACGTCGCATGAGAAAGCATTGATTTGTGACTCTACAAACTGATAAAAACATATCTTGTTGTTCGTCACACTAGTTTTGCTTCCTGACTGCTACAGATTTTAGGCCTTGCTCACACTGCTGTAACTGTTTACACTACATGATAACATTATTATTGACATTTTTTTAAATATAAATCATTGTTACAATTGAATTGCCATTAAAATTGCCTATTTAGCTCAAACTAGCTGGGCCGCTGCGAAGTTGCTTCTGTGCCGGATGTAGCCCATGGGCTGCCATTTGAATAGGCCAGAGGCACCCTTAAAAAGATGAGTAAAGCTGCAATGCATCTAAAGTAGATTAAAATAGAATTTATGCTTAAAGCGATAGATTCAGATAATCCAAGCGGATTACTCTGTTGATGCAACAGAGGCAGTGGGCGCTGACTCTTAAAGACCAGAGCATTCAATAACACACTTACAGTACAACTGAATGTTAAATACAGGAAACAGGCTAAAGGACTAATGGACATAGTTTACATGTTGTTACTGAATTCAAGAAACAGACTAACAGACATTCCTCACATGTCGTCGCCGCACTTCATTTCAGTGCTACAGATAATGCTTTGGGTGTGTTAGCACTTCTAGACCTTTCAAGATAGTTCCTGTTCAAATGGGCTTGAGTGAGGATGTGTCTGCAGCACAGGGATCAGTGCTCTTTTAATGAGGCTGCTGCATATAGAACAAATTAATTAGCTGCTCAATAGTGGTGCAAGGGTAATTATCTAGTCTCTGCTGATGGACTGTGTGGCAGCAGAAGACAGAAGCATTGTACAGTAATGACTGAAAAATCACTGAATGCCACAAAGAAGTGATGCACATACAGGCTACAGTGTAATTGGATTCCAAACATCAGCAAGGTTATCATCTATCACTGAGATGGTTAAAAAAGACAGTGGGCTTGCTGATTGAGTTGGAGGTTAATATTGGTCAGCAGGAGAGAGAAAGACAGAGAGACGGAGAGACTATGATTAGAGACTCTGGCCAAACATTGTAAAATACCTAAGTTACCATTGTAAGTTTTAATGTACTCTCCTTTGTCACGTATGCTATTCCTTACAGTAACACCAGTGATTCCTAATGGCAGACAAAGACCACTGGATCCCAAAGCTTATGACTGTAATTATACAAGTGCTGTCAAGCAGAAACAGCACGTCGAGACTTGACTCTGTGTCTCAGGTATTTGGGCTGGGCAAAAAAAAGCAGTCCACGGGCAAGGTCTTCATAGAAAAACACTAGTAAGGCCGTGTGGGGAAAAAAAAGAAAACAGGCAACATGCACAAATGATCGTCATGTCATTGATTTGCACTCGAAGGTGAATCAAACAAAACAAAAAGGACGAGAAAAGATCAGCGCCGACTTTGGGATTTGTATCAGGATGTTTCGACACCTACTCCTGTAGTGGAAAACAAGGTGAACCCACACATTTTTCCACATGCAGGGTAATTATTTAGAAAACACTGTTTGAGGCCACTGAGGTCTCCATCCCGTCTAAAAACATGAGTACACACAGGTGTTATAAATAGGAGAGAGTCAAGTGGGTGTGCTGACTCAATATAAACAAAAGCTATTTCAATGCATATATGAAATACACAAGAAATCACAAAGGAAATATAAAAAAGGAAATATAGACAAAATAGGCTGCATCAGTGCAGTATCTGCTTATACTTTAGCAGTGTAATATACAGGCTACCTTCAACAAAACTAGATTCAAGATAAGTTACATAAGGATAAAGAAATAAGTAAATAAGTAAATAGCACATGTGAGCTCCCCAGTTCTATGTATCTTTAGTAAATCATGCTCTGAAAGGCTGCTGGGGGTTCCAAATAGTCAAATACAGAAAAACATCTAAAATAAAATACATGAAAAAACATCAACATGCAATAATAAAAGATGTAAGGTGGACCTAAAATTTAGAAGGAATAGAGTCAAGTCAAGTAATACTAGGAGCACCATGCGTGAACACTGGCTCTGCCCACAGTACAATATCACTGTATCCAATATTAAAGTAATTGCATATTGGTGTGAAAGCACTGTGCCATACAAGAGCATGGTTGACACTTATAATATTTTCCACTGGACACATACAAATGGGCATGACTTTTACAATCCAGTGGGTTTCCATTGTTCTTAAATCAGCCTTTACTGATTAGACTGCACTGATATATTTTGATATCAAGAGGTAAAGAGCATCTTGACTCAGCAGTGATCCAGTCAGCATTTATAATCACGGCCTCAACCTCCTGCCACTCTTGATCTATTGATACTGGACGGTGAGGCAGACATGGGCCAAAACTGACAGAAGGTGTGAGGGCGTGTATTTTTCGGCGCAGCTTATACTCACACATGCATGCTGGTGCAAACATGGAATACATGGGTTTTTAGCTGCAACCGGCCAATACAATTCAGTCTGTTGGTAGGCAAGTCAGTTGGCTCCAAAAAATTAAAAAAATACAAATAAAAAATACAAAAACCTATATGATGTAATAATACAACCCTTATGTCAAACCCTGTCCAACACTTGGAGGAGTTTCATGCCAATCTATTCAGACCTGAAGCAATTGTAAACACGGTTTCTATCTGAGACAGTTTTTGATCAACAAAGTTATGTTTTCATTTTGAATATGGCCCAAAGGCTCTTATTCTAGAAATGTTTTAGATTTTGATATATGGCGCATTTAGCAAACACATAGAGATGATGGACCATTTTCAGCCTGTTGACATATTAAAGCCAGCTTTTCTACCAACCCTTTCCCTTTTCCCCATCCCTCTGTCTGGTGGTTGAAAGAGAATAACAGCAGGGGGTGCCAGATATCAGAGGGCAGCTCTGTCATGGTTAACCTTTTCACCAGACATTGCCCTTTACTCTTGGAAGAACATTCAACATCACATTAATTTGGGATTGTTGTGTAATAAATGAGTGCACAAGAGGCACTGGGAAATATTTCCTACTGTGGCTCACAATTTGAAGACAAGATTCGTTTACTGACACAAGAAGCTCTTAATTATGTTACACTGGAGAACTGACCATAAACTGCTTCAGAGATTTGAAAGGGTAACACTTGGATGGTATGACTGCATCACTCAGGCCATCATGTTATGTCCCATAGTCAGATTTTATAGGTTATGAATAATATTATCTTCCATGGTGATAATAGTAACTTTTATATGTGCGTATGGAAAATAAATTATAATAAATTAAAGTACTGAAAAGCAAACTAAGTCTCTGAATTCCCCAACAGACCATGTAGCACATAGCGAATCACCACAAAACAAACTATAACACATGCACAGCATCCCCATAGCAATTTTATATAATCTCTCTGTTTTGACATTTCACTGATCCGCTGATAAATATATTATAAACAGAATATATTCCACACTTCATGAAGATAAATTATCCATGAATGAGTTGCTCAGGAGGCTTGTGCATCATTATGCAATCACTGATACTGTGAATAATTTAGCAAGCAACTCACACGGCAAATGTTAACATGGCAGACGTTGCGCCCTCATAAAATATTGATGGGGCAACGGCGTGAAGTTTTTCATAAGGGCAAACGCAAGTCAACACGATTCAATGATCAACGTCGGTGACATTTCCGGCGCCGTCCCCGCAAGAGAAGCCTGGGACTGTGCACTTTGGAAAGAGGATTAGACCTGCCGCCCTATGGGAGGAATTAGCCCTATAAGATATTTCCCCTTACAGCCGCTGCAGTCAGAAGTCTTGTGCTAATCAATCCGTCAAAGTGAAACTTGTGAGGGAAAGCACGGAGCCTTCACACTGCACAAGGGTGAGTGAATGTGGAGGTGTGATGGGGCTGGTTGGAATGGGTAATAGGTATTATAGTATTAAGGGTGTTATGGTGAGTGTGCTACTCAATAATGTGCTTGTGAGTGATCTAATCGCACGATTTGCATTTTTCCCCTCACTAAATTCCAATGGCACCACTGTAATATCCCAATAATATTCTTATTCATCATTAGTTTATCTTGTAGAGCTTCCTGATCTTATAAATAGAGATATACAGTGCAGTACTTTTCCTGCACATGCTGATATTATAGTGGGCCTACTTTCCTCTACATGTATTATACTACCAGGTTGCAAATATTTTCCGCTAGATGTTGTAATGCATGAGAGGAAACTATAAGGAAAGTGGCGCAACTCCATTCACACACCAGCCCACTTTTCAGGTATGAGGTAGGGGAGGAGGGTCTGAGTTCCCGGTCGAGCCCGGCGGCTCTGAACTATTGGCCGACAGCAGGGGAAGCTTACCTGTACCTGTAAAGGGGAGTGCCATTCGTCATCGTCGGACTCCGAATCAGGATCAACTTCCAGCGATCCGGAGAGGTAGAAGTCGGCGAGCACGGCTGGGAGCTGAATAAGCGACTGCAGCAGGACTCCGAGCATGGAGCCTATAACGTCGTGGAGCGAGGAGAGAGTCAGCGAATGGCTCCAAGGTGAGGACCATTGCGCTTTTTTACGCCCCTGATCGCCTCACAGGTACTTACTTTGGCACGGACAAGTGAGTCGCAAATAGAAGCGCCACACAAATCCTCTTGGAAGAGAAAGGTGGAGGTGGAATGAGGAAGTGGCCTGCGCTGAGAGAAAAGCACAACAGTCTAACTCAGAGCCAGAGTCTATGAATACAGTGCAGGTTGTTTTCCTCTCGAAGGGCACGTTGAAATAGAGTGGGAGTCAAAGTTGTGATTTCTGTGATTAAATACTGATTTATAGTCTGTTTTGCCCAGAGCTGTCATATCCAGCGAGTAGAGACTAGCCCACCTGCCTTACACACTGCCCCTAACTACAGCTACTGCAAAGTGCATGGATTAATTTTCCAGTGGAAGATAATTAGAGGACAAGCCTATAGACTGTTAAAGGCGAGCAATTTGTAAGATATACTGTAGTTATCAAATTCCTGCTGTTGTCATGAAAGGATTCTCATTAGTTACAAGGTCATTACTTAGAAAACCGGTTTATTACCTACTTCAAAGGCAGAGGATAGGTTTATGCACCCTGTCTTTTTTAAAAAAAAAATAATAAACAGAATCTACTCATGATTTTGAAATAGGAAGTGTTGACAAATCTGTTCATTAATTGGATTGTTTTGTGAATGGTTACATTAGTTAAGACAATATAACAAAGTCACGCAGAGACGCTTTCCCCTGTTTCCATACTTGCAGAACATGCTGCAGACCTGAGGTGCCTTTGCTCACGCTGCGTGCCTGTACCTGTTTTATGCATATGACTTTTCTGTCTGTTCACTCACATGTGGTCTATCTGTGTATACCTGTGTGCATGCATGTGTGTATGTCTCTGTGTGTGCATGTGCCTGTGTATCCATGCATGTATGTGTATGTGTGTTTGTGTGTGTGTGTTTTGTTGCCAGGTCTGGACGCCCCCCTGCAGCAGTACCCGTTCTCACAGTGGCAGCTGTCGGGTCTGGAGCTGCTCCAGTTGTCCTCTCAGGACTTGGAAAGGCTGGGAGTCCATAAGATCGGACACCAGGAGCTCATACTGGAGTCTGTGGAGAAACTCTGCTCTCTGGTGAGGGAGGAAATAAAATCGTGTGTGTTTGTGTATGTGTTTACGTGTTACGTGTCTGTGTTTGTGTTTGTGTTTATGTGGGTGGATGGCTGGGGAAAGGAAGCTAAAATGTAAGGAAGGGCATTTTACTTTCACACTTTTCATCTTCCTGTCTTATTTTTACTGCTGTTCTTATATTCTGACACTGGAACACAGACATTTTTTTTGCCAGACATCACTCTATTTTGGTTCATTTTCTTGGGACTTTGCTCTTGTTTGTATAAGCCAGCCAGTGGCTGTGGCAAATCCATCCAACACACACAACTGTTCTTGTTGCCATATAAGTCCTGTTTCATTCAGTTGCACTCACAGCCATTAGCAACATGCGGCTTAGGTTTAAGTTCTGTTCTTCATTTCACTTTACCCTCCAGTTTTGTGTGATCTCAGATTGCCCCAAGTCGGGCGCATCATTATATAACAATTATTTTAGAGATCCACCCAACATCAAAGGACAAGTCGCACTTCAGCTGCAACCGAAGCAGATATAGAGTCAATACAAAGGCTCATGCCTGATACTTTATATGCAAATTTGGGGGGGAATGTTTGTAGTGAGCTTAAAAAAAAAAAAAAAAAGTCTCTATCCCCTTTGTGTTTTTTTTTTTTTGCTGCCCAATTATTTTCCTTTCCACCACATTCTCCTCTCTTACATTCTTGTCATCTTTTCACTGTTGAGAGGGAGTCCTGGAACAGTTGCACATGAACAGTGCAAATGTGTGTGTATGTGTGTGTTTGTTTGTATGGAGGACTGGACGGGGCAGTCCGTTTCAAGAAGGGGCTTTGTTTCCAAGGGAGGACTAATTGAGTGGGACAGTGCCAGGCAAGGCTCCAGCTGGGGTGGCGTAACGGCTAGTGAATATCAGGCCACGGCTAAGTCTGCTTAAACTATTGAAATAACATTACTCCCAGAAATAGTCCCTGCAACTCATTAGAAACAGCAGGAGTTGAAGTAAAAGCTTAACCTAAGTGTTTTGGTAGGAAATGTTTCATAAAAGACAAGATTACTGAGAATTGCTCACAAAGTTTTACAGATTCAATTCCTACATAATAGAGCAGTGTGCATGCATGTGTGTGTGCATGTGTGTTTTCTCTCTCATCCTCCGCTCTGTGTGCGTCCACATAAAATGACCATCAGATGTTGACGCCACGCTCTTTCAAGCACATGGTCACTTAATTAACACCCACAGCGCTGAAACGTCCATGAAAAATTCATGGCCACTTGTTGACAGCTGATTGTTCAGTCTAGTTGATATGCGGCAGCCGGGCGTGAACGGAGCAAAGTTCTTGATCAGCGATGAGTGGACCGGGACAACAACCTGCTTCTTCTGCAGTGTCTGTGAAGAGTCATGTCCCTCACGACTCTCTCCCCTCTCTTGTCCTGAGAAGGGCCTCTCAAATTGTTGGAGCTTTTTTATTTTGGCACTCGTTGTTGTTTGATGTGCCTGTGATGACAGTATTCATGCTCTCATCATAGACTGTGACAGGAAAAGAAGT
>OMLB01050412.1:51486-69995 GCA_900302555.1 Myripristis jacobus
CAATAATCAATCCCTTAAATGCTGTTTGCAAAACAGACTGACAAGCCCACTCCCAGCTCCTCAGTTCCTCTTGGGTAATGTGTTCTTTATCTTTACATTCCTGGCATATTTTGAGGTGGTTGTACCTTGAAGAAGCTTTGGCCAAACTGATTGAGGAATTCCTGTGTACTGGTCGTGTTTACTCTTTCGTGGCGCTGTGAAATGCTTCTTGGCAGCGGTGGGAGGAGAATGAGTATTCATGAGAGGTTGAATGTAAGGTGGAACAAAAGTGTTCACAAGTATCAAAGGCAGGCCTGGATATGTTTTAGTGCCATGAGGGAGGGCGGAGGAGGGGGCTGAGTGGGAGGAACAGGGGAAGGGAGTGAGTGTGAGAGAGAAAGAGAGAGAGAGAGAGAGAGAGGGAGGAGACTGAGACAGATACATGACTTTTGACTCCTAGGAGGGGGCATGCAATTGAACACACAGCGCAGAAAGAAAGAGAAACTCGGCAACTAATAAATGTGAAACTACATTGTGCTGGCATTATATGGTGGCATAACAGATTAATTTCCAGATAGGGCTAGATAGGCAGAAAGGCAGAGAGTGTAGAAGACCAAGAGACAGAGAGATAGAGCGACAGATAGCTGGAGAATGAGAGATAACGTGGAGAAGCAGTAGAGATTAGATGCTGTATTTAGTCCTGTGTAGCCCGCTCTGGACACTCGCCCGGCACGCCAGCTACAGCGCTCACCTCTTTGATTGGATAATTCTCCTCAAGGTGATACCTCTCTTGCTGCTTAACCTCGGCTGCACTTTGCTCGACTGCTTAAGATGGCTCACTTCTACAGCAAAATACACTGGAAACTCTAGTTTGCAGTTTTATTTTGTTGTTTTTTAAATTTTTTTTATCCACATTTTGCAGTTGTGCACATCAGTTGATATCAAGAACTGGTCTTTTATATTTATTATCAGGGTATGAGGGGATGATGGTAATTAAAGTGTCTGAGGGTAGTTGAGTTAGATATGGCATGTTACGTCCTAAGCCGTTCACAGGAGTTGGCTAATGTGAAGTATGCTGTTAGTCCATTGGGAGAAATGAAGGGTCGCGGTCTCTGTGTGGCAGTACAGTAACTTCATTCTTACAGCGTGGAGGGCCGGAGGGAGAGGAAGGAAGTGCCAGGTATAAGAGCGTGATGAAGCTGTTTGAGGAACAATGACGCTGATAGGATGTTGATGTGTTCAGCAGCTCACATTTGGGCCCGTTGGCTGTTGTTTGTGGACACTGGGTATCCCGTACGGGGGGCAGTGATTAGTGGGCTAAACATCTGTCAACACGTCGGAGGGTGTTTTGATGCTGGATGTTCTCAGAGGTTGATCACCGTTTGGTAATTACTGGCTATTGTTTGCTCAGTTCCTGTTTTTTGGGCTCTTGTGTGTGTGTGTGTGTGTGCGTGCGGTTTCTTTTTTGAGTCATTATAAATGCTTCAATAAAATTAATTATGCAGAGAGAGCACTCAGTGATTGCTGAGTTCTGGGATTTGGTAAAAAATATCTTTGTCCAGTAAATCAGTACAGGCCATCCACCACTGGCTGCATTGCATTATGGTCTATTGAGGCTATTGTTGGTAGAGAAATGAGATGAAAAAGAAAATATCTTGGTTGTCCTCGGTGTTTGCATGTTCTCTTTCTGTGTTGCACTTCATGATGAATTCTTGACTTCATTATATCAGTGAGTGAGCAAATTTTGTGCGTAGTAACTGATTTTACACACCAAATTTAAAATGTACATTATTTTTTCATTACTTCCTGGTCTGCTGATCTCTTTTTTGCAAACATCTCCAGTGTTGTGGCTCAGGTTGACTAATGTAATAATGTTAACTGAATCAGCTGGAAGCATCTACGCTGCTAAGCTGTTTGACCTTTACAAAAATAGTGCAGGGAAAAGGAAAGTGAATCAAAAATCTAATTATATCACTCCCCAAATGAATTCTTTCTGCCTATTTTTTTTGTTGGGAAGTGACCACAGTGTAAACAGGAAACCCCATTATTTAACTGATTCTAATTAGGTACTGGTTTTAGGCAGGTGAGCCAAAAGGTTAATTTTGGACACGGGTTGAGCTGCAGCAACAGCAGTATACAGCAGCTCTCATACCTGTTTAATGGGCAAGAGGAAATGAGAATCCTCTCTCTGTCAGGTGTGTTAAACCCATTAAACCTCTGTCCATCTAACTGTCAGCATGGCATTATCAACCAGCCACACACACACACACACACACACAGACACAGTCACAACACCATACAGCTGAGTCACAATACATCTACAGCCTGTGTTGCTATGAATTATTGTGAGGCTCAATTCTGTTGCCTAATTTAATAATAAAGAAAAGGTGAATACTTATTAAACTCAGAATCAGATGGGATCTGAAACAAATTAGGCAATATTTTATGAAAAAAGTTTTCCTAAGGGGTGTAACAATTCATTACATTGATGCATCAATTATACATTTTGCTCATTCCTCTGTATCAATCTGATAAAAGAAATAAATACAATTAATCTTTTTGACTTGAGGCGATGACTCGATGTGAAATGCTTTGAAATGAGGCATTCACATTTTCTTTAAAAAACAAACAAAAAAAAGCTTAATGCTGTGGCGCTCTAAGATAATACTTTTTTGGCCAGTTTTTTGTTTTGTTTCAGATTTCATTTCAGATGTGAAAGCCTTACATTGTTACATTTATTTAATTTTGAAAACTGAATGGGATTGTTGATGCGAATCACAGTTGGCGAACATGTATCAAATTGATTCTCCCAACCGCAAAAAAAAGAAAAAAAAAGTTTGCAGTTGAATCTGGCAACTAGTAAACGGTGATTTGAGCTATATCTCTATAGAGCCAAAGATTCACACCCACAGCTTTTTCATACTAAAATGTGTCATGATGCTAATCAGTGTGACAAGTGATTAGTCATTGTGTTGGCAGGTATTTTATATCAATATCAGCATTATTTCCTATTATTTATGTGTATGCCATCTATATAATTAAGTCTTTATTGCTCAACCTTATACACACATGTAGGAACATGCAGACACTACACACAGATGTGCGTGCGCTCTCATTAAGTTGGCCTCTGGCTTAGCTGACAGTAGTCTCTTCCTCTGTGAGGTTTTTCCAGCGCTCCGGTCATGCTGTCAGGGGCAATGGCTTCATAATGACGTCTATTTCTGGAGAACTGGTTCCACAGAACCACCACATCTCCCGGGGTTACTGATGCTGAAGAAAGGACTCTTATTTCCTGTTTGCCCCTGCGTGTTTGTGTGTGTGTGTACGTGTATGTGTGACTTTGTGTCACACCCTGAGGGCAATGGAGGTCGGTAGTCAGCTGGTGTTGTTGGGATCCCACACTGGAGTTGTCAGCCTGACTTTCACAGTCGCTTAAAGCACAGACTCAGTCTGCTTGGAGCCAACAGAGCCACAGCAAGTTAAAATCCACAAGGGAGAGATACACAGAGAGGGTGAAAAGAGAGATAAAGAGAGACGCACGGAGGACTCTGTCAACTAGGGACCTGGATATGAGACCAAAAATAAGTTTGGAGGCGTCCCACTGAGGTATGTGAGTAAAACTGAAAAAGGAAACTTTGCTTTTGTAGACTGTCAGCTGGAAACTAACTGCGAACAGGTGCTTTTGACACTAAAATCTTTAAGTCATTGTCAATAGTATTAGTGTAAGTGTATGTATGTGTGTGCTTGTGAATGATAAGATAAGGTAAGATAGACTATATTGTGCCAGTGGGACAAGCCATAATCTATCCATGGTCCAACAACAGCTCTAGATACAGTGTGATTAAAACAGGTTTGCACTGCTTGTTAAGAGAACATGAAATTTGTATCTTGCATGTTGTTTATTGAGCAGAGATGAATATGTGCCAGGATGTGGATTTGTTATTGGATGAGTTCCTCAAAGTGAAGGCAATGACAAGATGGCTTGAATACAGTCAAGCGAGAGGGAAAGCTCTTTTTCTTGCACCCTCATTTGGTGTGTGTGAAAGTGCATGTATCCAACTGTGTGTACAGGGATGGTACTCGAGAAGGAAATCTAGAAATGAACAAAAGCCATCACTGATTGGCCAACAGTGAGCATAATATGAAGCAGAGAATACAAGAGCAGAAAGTGGAAGAAGGGTGGGAAAGGTCAAGGGAGGTATAAAGAGGAGGTGTGGAGGAGAAAGGGCGGGTGAATTTGGAAAGATGAGTAGCAGGTGTAAAGAGAGCTAACAAAACTATGTCTGCCAGTCTTTTTATAGCAAGCTCATGACCTCCTGGCTAATGGGAAACATTTAGTGCTGAATTTAAATTCAAGTAAACATACGTGAGGCAGAGAATATGACAAGGCTTGCTTTGCAACATCAGCCTTTTGGGTTTATTTTTAACTTATTGTGCTTTGTGTAGTGAGTTGGAGCCAACTTGCATGTCCTTGGTACGGCTATAAGGATATATACTGCTACGATTATGCCTGACTCACAGTCTTTGAGCTTATTTATGAACTTCTGAAAGTTAACGTAAACCGTAAACAGAAAGAAAAGAACAGTCTGTGCGCACATGCATGTGTGTTCTTACATCTATAAGCGCCGGTTTATGCATTTATTAGTGTGTGTGCATGTGTGTGTCCATGCATGCCTGTGTTTGCTCCACACGTGCTATGTTTCAGCATGTTCCACCCACACAACAGCTTGTCTTTGTTTCCTAGACAACTATAGAGAGAACAGCTTTCAGGCACAGAACACTGCTGTAAAGTTAGCTCACCAGCTGACCACGCCACATGCCTCGACACACAGCCTAACACATCACAACCAAGGCACAAAATGACCCGACACGACGCAACACAACACAACATGATACAGTGCAATAAACTCAACACACCACAGCACAGGACATGATCAGGCTAGGATTTGTAATACACATGGATTTTTTTGTTTCCCCATTTATTACCAAGTCACAAAAACGGCAATGAAATGGCAGAGCAACAGGTGGATTGTCAGTTTGAAGGGGTCAAAATCTCAGATTTCCCTTTTAAATTTGTATTATTGAATCAATAGGTTGCATTGGTCTTATTGCAAGAGATTGTCAGTGGCTTATTGGAAACATGCAAGAACCACTTGTAGAAACAGATTCGATCCTAAATGGCACATACAGGCAAATTTCTCTTATTTATGAACAACATTCGCTCTGGACCCGTTGTATGATCACTTCTACATTACATTGGCTCCCTAAACCTTCTGTAATGGACCGCTATTAAAGAACTTTTGAGTGATAATATTCAAAATTCAGTAACATAAAAATGAGACGAAACGTTTAATCAAGTAATTGGAATTAATTATGTCATTAATTAGTACCGGCTTACTCATCTCATCTCCTCCATTCAGAGTACAAGCGTCTTCCCTCCAGCAGGCGACACAGAGTTCGCACATATAAACGAAATGGTTTTTAAATCTCTTTGGTACCTGCCTCTATTAATAGCCTGAATGGAAATTTTTTAATTACCGGTGGGTACTGAGGTGTCATTGTCTGTGCAATGACTCTAGGTTACCGGATTATGTAATATGATAGGATAGAGCACATGTAATAGTTTTATGACACTGGATTGTGCAACATGAGGGATAAGGGTGGAGAAACACACTGAGATGAAAGTGTGTATTGTGCTGTCATAGGCTTATATTGAAGACGTTGTTGAGATATGTGCATGTAGATATGTATGTACAGTTTTGTTGACTGTGTTTTATGATTGTATAGATTTGTTGGTATATATGAGTGTAATGGCTAATTGTAATGGCAGTTGAGACCAAAAATTCCCAAGTCAGATGAATGCACACTCAAGTACAAACAGGTAGAGTTCATCATGTTTATGTGGTTCATTTATGATAGTTTTGTGAAATTGAGAGCGTTTGCTGAATCCAGACTCGCACAAGACTATCTCATGGAAAAAAAAGCTCGACAGAGTAAGGTTAAATTATGAAAATGTTCTGGTATGAGGGACGTAGACTGTCTGCGGCTGTGTCTAATATTGAACCAGTAAAATGTCTTAGGCTAAAGAGGGCCAGCGTTAAATAAAGCTTCTCTGTTTTGCGCCATGGGACTCTCACTCTCGTACTTGACGGAGAACTGAAAACGGTGCATCTCTACAGTAACTGCTCTGTTTAGATTAGTCAATTAGAAAGTCTTGTGTTTCAGAACCTGAGGGGTCTTGGCTCCCTTAATTAATACCTTAGTTTTCCCTTTTCCTCCGCACTCGCATGTCCTCATGTGTCTCTTGCTCGGCAGTGAACCAGTGCGATGTCACATGGCAGTCTCTTTAACTACTGTGAAGACATCATCTGCTCCAGTGTGTGCCTGTCTGTGTGCTTGTGAATGAATATCACTTTGTAGTTGTGCACCTCCAAGCGTGGCTTAATGGTTTAGCAGCAATTGTGCTTATGTGTGTTTGTACAGCACATCTCTCTGCTTCATATGTTTGGATGTGTTTTGATGCTGTTGCCCATTAAGTGAGCTGAGTTTGTTCGCCCACAGAGAGTGATAATACCCGTTCTTGTGACTTATTGAAAATCTGCCTGTGCATCGTCGCCATTGAGGAAGCAGCAGTGAGAAGTGGTGGGTTTGTGGACTCTATTTCCCCACCACGCCCTCCTGATGACAGTAGTTTCAGGGCAGAAGTGTACCTGCTGCCCACCTGACACACATTCATGTGTCATTTCCTGTTGTGTGGGCGCTGAAGGGACTGGCAGAGACAGGCTGTACTGTTGTTACGAAGACTCCTTTACTTTAGTCCATTACAGATCCAGAAAAACACAAGTTCAGATCCACCGCGTATTCATTTATCTGTTTATTTATTTATCTATTCATTTAGCTTTTGCCCACAAAGCAAGGCAGAGATGCTGGAAAGAAAGAGGTGTTACTAGTCGTGTTGGCAGAAGTGACGGTGTGTAATAGCAGGTGTAAGCTGCGTTTGAACCTCAGCTGGGGTGCCACTACTACATCACACTTGTACAACAGCTCATGAGCAGGGACTGAATCTCATTATAGAGACTGTCCTTCAACCAGAGGGCCAGCTCCACGCTCCTGTGTCAGTAATCATCTACCTTGTCGTGTCACAGTGTCAAGAAAATCCCGGCAAGCTCTAGATTTACAGTATGTAGCAGCATTCACCCACCCCCTCGTCTTCCCAGAGGGGTCAAGCCATTTGTAAATTTTCAGTTTCAATTTCCTGTTTGCTACTAACACTTAAAGAATACATCATTTTCTCTCCTAGAAAGTACGTTAAAGGCTGGGGTTACTACATCAGGGCTGTATCATGGGGTAAGGTGGTTGCAAGGGGTTAATTTTTTTTCATGCCCTGTCTAAAATGAAGTTTTCATTTTAGCAGCTTGGGTGTGTGAAGGGTCACAGTTTCGGTGTAATGGTTAATCACGGTTGCAGGCGGCTAAGTGAGCCATGCCGAGACTACTTTAGATCGAGCAGGGATCAAGGCGGAGCTCAGGATCCCTTTCGGTGTTTACACACGACATTTAACCGTGTGTTTTGGTTCAAATCAAGATATTGCAGGTTCTAACTTATGCATACACGAACGCAAGAGCACCAGGCAGACCGGACGCACACACACACACACACACATGCGCTGACAAGTCAAACTGCCTAACATTTATGTCAGCAGCCTCTCAACTTTCCCCGCCGCCGTGTGTCATAGCCTTTAATTAGCCCAGAAATCCAACAGTGTTCAGTGCTGTTCCCTTGTTAGATTTCACCGTGATCAGATTCCCCTTTCAAGCTGTCCCTCCCTCCTTTCTGTTACTCATCTAAGCCCTCCTCCCTCCACCGTCCTCCCCCTTTCTTTCTTTATTTTCTCACACTCCTCCGTCATTCATTACCTCCTCCTGATCGCTCCGACTCCCAGGTCAACTCCAGCGGCTCAGCAAAATCCCTCTGCTCCTGACAAAGTGTCCCATGCCATCACCTTCATCACCTTCCTCCCAGAAAGAAGGGATTTATCAGTTTAATTACACTGTGTTATTTTGGCCATGTTAAGTAACCATTGACTCTCCTCCTACTTGTGTTTGTGTGTGTGTGTGTGTGTGTGTGTGTACAACCACATGCATATATAAAATGTGGACATGTGTATGCTTTGGGATTAGTGTGAATTCTTGGATTAAGAGGACCTTACACACTGTAAATAGGATTGTTCACTAGCTAGTGTTGGTGAATTTCTTTCTTTTTTTTTTTTTTTATTCCATTAAGTGCTCAGTAATGAAAGAAGCACGTAAGTAGCCAACAGAGGCCTGATGTAACGCCTCTCCCGCCTCTGCATACTCGTGTCCTTTCACTGGCCACTTCCTGATTCGATGGAGCCCTGCTTTGAAGAGGAAAGGGGAATTTTAATTCAGAACGTCCCATTTCCACAAATCAGTTAGAGCGTTATGAATGGCGCAGTGTTGTGTTGTCTCTCTGCTCTGTGTGCTGCTCAGACGTGCTCTGACGTTCATCTCATCTTGTTCCACTCACCCAGCAGGACAGCACGGTCTATGAGAAAGAAAAAGACATCATCTCTGTCGTAAGTGTGTCATCAGTGTCTCATGTCATGCCAGTTCCCATTTGAAATATGAAATTCGGTAGATCTCTTTTTTTTTGTTACCCAGGCCTTACAGTGCATTAAAGTAGTGTTATATATTTGAATAAATTCAAATGTGTTGTCAGGGAAAGATTTTAATGTAAATACAGTATCATAGTCAATGCAGATCGTTCCTCCCAGCGAATTCTGTTGTGTTTTGTCCTCAGTGCCGTCAGCTGGTGGCGGTGTGTGATGACGTCCTGAGCTCCAGTCCGGAAGCGCTTCTTTCCCACACCGCTCAGCTAGAGAGCGTCGACCTAGTGCCTGTATCACCTGGCGACCACCTGGTAATCAATCATCTTCTTATTGTCAAGTCTGGCCATTCGCTGTTGTTGCCTTTATTGGGTTCAGCCGTTGTCAGACCAATAACTATCCGACTGATTCATTTATTAATGTGTCCTGCCCAGACGCTGCCCAGCCCTCATGGACTTGGCATATCCACGTAGTCACATGCCTGTACAAAGTCACAGCTTTACAAATGCGGTGAACAATCCAGAAACTAAACTTACTACAGACATAGTAACATTTTATTTTAATCAAATAAGCCAAAAGAAATTCATAAATACGGAAGTCATGTGGCTGTACAGCGCACCACACAGATCATTCTCAGTTTCAAATCAGAAAGCAGACATGTTCTCACATTAGTGGGAGTATTACCAAACCCAGCTATTTCATTTCCTTCAAGTCACACCTTAAATGTTTTTTTTTTAAAGGTCGATGGTGAGTCTGTCGTATCAAATAAATAATTTATGACAATAAGATGTTCTGTTGTTGAACATGCAAACAGGTGCGATGGCAAAATTCTGTTCAGTGCACATCCAGCCAGCAATCAGGGCAATTTATCAGCTGCACACCACAACATGCACCTGTATATTCACCTCACATAAAAGATCATTAACAAGCTATAGTAATTTAATTAACTATAAATTATATTTAATCGTAGAATGTATTAAAATTAAACCAAACCAAACTTCATTTATGTAGCACATTGCGTACATTCACGTGCAATGCAATTTGCTTTAGAGTTAAAAAATAAATAAATAAAATAAAAATAATAGAGAGAAAAATTCAACAACCTCGGCGCCTATATAATATTTAATAAAAGTTTCATGAACACCACCATTATCTCCCCATGTGGAGTGTGGACAGACAATTCATCACCGGATCAACAGTATTAATAATCTTCCCATATGCTGTGGGACTCCCTGAGACGAAATCTTATTGAATCGGAGGCTGTGGCCTAATGTGTGTCTTTTGGGACTCTGTGACATGAGGAACCAAGGCTGTAAGCCAGTTTTAATTTACTGCACTGAAGCAGCTGACTAACCAGCAAGTATAGCATACAATATGGAGAGGGCAAGGGCCAATTATAACTCTTTCTCATGTCTGTGTAACCCGGTTAGATTATCATTTAATGAGCTCTGTGAGTTTCCTTCATTTTGCGAGGCCAATCCGAATTATTCTGGCTGCTGCTGTTAATTATTTTCACTTCTTACCTCAAAATATCTCATTACGGCCATGTCTTTAGGTCGACTTGCTCCCCTCAGTCTCTCCAGCCCATCTCCGTCTCACGTCATCGTCTCAGTTTATTGACAATCAACACGCCCTGTCAGCGTGGCTTATCCTCTCTCTCAGCTCTCTCTCTATCATTTGCCATATTCCATTTCTACCTTTTTCATTATGTTGCCGGTTTCCATCATCATTTGGTTGCACTTGTCATTTCTTTCATACAACTCAAGGTTCTCACTGTACCCTGCTCTATTCATGCACTCCCTTTTCTCTTTCTTAGACTTTCTCTCCAACCTTGTCTAGTGGCTCACGCGCTCCTTTCTCTCCTTGCCTTTTCTGCTCTCTCAATTAGCCTTCAGTCTCCACATAGGGTACAATTATGCCTCTTTCTTCTCTGCTTGTTATCTACCTCCTCTTGTGTCCCCTCCCTTTTCACCATTGCACTTCCAAAGAGCAATTTGGTTCGAGACATGCTTTGAATTTCCTTCCCCCTTCTGTCTCCTCAGCCCAGTAGGTTAAGCTCTCTCAGGTCAGATGATGGTTGCAAGTCTCAGTTCCTTATGCTCGGCGCACGAGGCACGATGCTTTTGAACCGCTTTCGCTTTCTTGATTGTCTTTTCTGATCATCCGCGACTGGTGTGATCTGCACAGCTAGAGGCACCATTTGTGGCTTCACTTCACCACCTCTCTTCTCTTCCCTGCTGCCATAGAAACATACAAGTGTGTTTGTGTTTCTGCGCGTGTGCATAGATGTGCGTGTGTGTGTGTGTGTGTGTGTGTGAAGGGCAGTGGTTGTAGTTGTGGTGCCACAGCTAACACCACTGCACAATGATCCTACAGTCGCACTGATTAATTTCCAGAGACATCATCAGCCAATAGCAGCCAAACCTGGTTATTATTTGCCAACAGAGAAGCTGATTGGAGTGAATCACCGATTATAAGGTCTGCCTTTTAAAAGGATAAGAGTTTAAGTCAGGATAATGGGAATTTAGAAGAAGACAGGGTAAGCGAGACAAAAAGAGTCATCATTATTCATTTATACTAAATGCACAAAATTTCGGAGATACTTGCTCTTTTCATGAGGTATACTGATGAGGTGCATCCAGGGAAAAGGCAGTATTTGTTATTGAGTTCTCTTATTAAATCTATACCAGCTGCTGCCACTCAGCATGAGGGAGATCGTCCTAATATATTTTAAATGCACCATAAATAAACGCCTGGTGTTGCCATTCTATATTGCCCTCAGTTATAACACAGTAAACTCAACCTGTAGCTACCTCATGAAAGCTTTTATATTTACTAGGACTCTGAGTACAGGTACATGAAGTATTTTTTATACAGCAGCAGTTGACATGAACAGTGACCGCCATCATCGCTGGACAGAAAGAAGAAAGAAAAAAGAAAAAAGCACCAACCAGCCACAGAAACTGATTGGCTGCCTGTGTCTGCCTACTGACTCAGCCATTAGGTCTAAAGGCAGCAAATTGGCCAAAGGCACTATGTCTGGTCACACAGAGCCAGTGTGAAAGAAAACCTTGGGATATTTTGAGGTGTGATTTGAGTTTTGCGGCCACCTCTCTTCTGATGGAGTGACGGATAATAATGGGTGGCGCCCTGTGCAAAATTAGCACAGAGGACCTTGGATAATTTCAGCAGATACGTCGATATCTTAGGAGAAATAAACGTATTTATTTTTGGCAAGTAGCCACATTCAGTACAGACATTTGGATGCCTTTGTAATTCCAGTCAGGTTCCTGGTGTCAAGTGATGTGAACAGAGACGCACTGCTCGGCTGATTGGTAATTACAGTCTGAACCATTAAGGCATCTGGGGACACACGTCAATACATCCATATAGAGTCCAACAGTGATTGAGAGCTGCAAGCCAAAGTATCATTTTTGCACCAATTAGGATGAATAATTTCAGCCATATGACATGCAAAACTGACATATTGTGTGGCTGGGTGCCTCACGTGACCCTCTTCCCTCTAAATGACATCCTTCACCTTACCTGCTCCTTAAAAAAATCCCTTCTCTCCCCCTCTAAAGCTCTTATTCTTTGTATTTTCCTATCTCTTGCTCTTACATGCTTGTTCTGTGTTCAGAGCACTATTGTAAGGGCATAAAACCCTGACTGTTACCCTTTGGTTAAGATTTTGGTTTTAATGATGCACTGTATATCGGACTGCACTTATTGTCCCAGTCTTTTTCTCACCTATCTCTGGTTTAGCAGCATAAATTTTGAAACATCTTTCGCTCTCTTTCTCCCTCCCTTTGTGTCTCGCAGGGTATTGAGATAACGTCGACTTGCTCCAGTAACCACTACGTGACTGGGACTGCTACTGAGGTCAGACTCTCTCACTCAGTTTTCCTTTATTCACTGTTGACTCAGCCCACAAGCCATACAGGGTGAACCACCGCTGTCAGTGGCCTCAGCCAACCCCTCATAGAAGCGGTGTGCCAAACATCTGACTCTATTGAACTCATCCTCTGTCTGATCCCCATGAAAGAGCTGTGGGTTAGACCCGAAAGCTGTTTGGTTATACTGAGACTAAAATCTTGCAAGCCATAACTCTGAACCAGCTGACATGTCGATCTTATTGACAGTACACTTCAGCTGTACTAGGTAACAACTCACAGGCCCAGGTCTACCAAACCCTTGTGTGGGCGGCAATGCTTTTACACTCATCAGAGTTGAAGATTTAGATCTGCAAACCAGGCACATTGCATTTGTCAAAAATAGGGAAGGAGCTGGATGTGCTATATTGGAAAATGTCAATTTTAAAGTGCAAAAAGCGGAGGAGGAAATTTTGCAAATTGCTCCCAATTTGATTTGCTAAAACCAAAAACATGTTCTGGCTCTTTCTCAAATAGCGTGACTCTCATCTGTGACAATGACAAAGACGTTTAATCCACTGAGGCGAGCTATATGCGGCAGGAAAACGCATGCACAGCACTGTCCTCTCTGATGGGAACTCTCTGCACAGTTGAACTTTGAAGTTTTAGTTTTGATGCATTTAATACGGAACAATGGGATGAAATATCAGCTATGGACTGGGCGGAAATCCCTATGTAAGTTCACTTGTGATGTATTATTTTTAGCTGATGGCTCATATCTTCACTTCCATATCGCTGAACTGAAATTGAAACTAACCTCCATGCTACAACCTATACTTTGTGTTTAGAAACATCGGCTCCAAGCTGATATAAGCTTGTACCAAATACTGCCAAAACAGTAAAAATATAAATATCTTGCATATCAATACACGATATATCATCACCTTAGAATATCTACGGATGTTATCAGTTGCTGGTGTCATCTCCTGTGTTTTTTCTGGCCGTGATGAACAAGGTACCTGCGGATTCTAATGTTAAAACTGTAAAGGTGATGAATACCCTATTATAAATCTACATTGCACAATTGATACAGCCGCATTTGTAATTCAAATAAGCTATGTCACAGTGCTGTTACACCACTCACTTTCTATAAGGAGTATAGGAATATAAATTCACACCCAGACCCTCTTTAGCTGTCGGTGCCCTGTATTCATATCATATAATATTGTTGCAGACCCACTTTAATATTGCTAATGCACCCTATACATTATCTAGGTTATTATGGGCAAGTAGCAATTGAAAAACAATTGACAGTGAGTAATGGTCCCTTATATTCATTTAACCGCTAATGGAAACGAGGTGTAGATGTTGCTCTGTAAGTCAGGGATATAGTGTCCCTGCTGAATAATTTGATGCTCATACTTATAGCTGATTGTTGAGGTGAGTAATGTCACAGGGAAACGTCCCGCAAACAGGATTCACACAGGTTTAAGTTTAATTATAACATTAAAAGTGGCCTCCGGTCCCTTAGTTATTCGATGGTGCTTAATTTAGTTTTTGGATTGATCTCACGTCTCAAGATGCATAACAGCTTCTCTGGGAATATTAAAGTGGTTCGTGGAGGGAGCGCAGATGCAAGATTTCAGAGAGACGCAGAGATCAGAGAGGGGAGGAGAGAGAGATCAGGGGGCTTGTGAAATAAGCAAGGGAGCGATGGAGGGATGGAAGAGTGTTTACCAGTGAGAATTAGGAGTGCTTGTAAAATGAGTGCTAGAGCAGCTCTCCTGGGGGACCGAGAGATGGATATGTTATTTTTCCATGATGTCAGCAACGAAGTACTCTACTCCCCTGCTACTGAGGTTATATGACTATGGTTGACTACTAATGAGAGATAAAGAAAGAGTGGGAGGGACAAAGAGAGAGAGAGAGAGGACAGGACAGGACAGACAGAAAGAGAGATGTGAAGATAGGGTTCAAATTGAGATGAAAGGATTATGGCAAATGTCAGTGTTACAAGCCTTGTCTACACACACTCCAAGAGACACGTGCATGCACACTTACATCCCCACAGACATGCAGAAATTGCATTTGTCGTCCCTGTGATCTTCAACAGTTCAGTAAATATTTATCAACGCGAGCGACTCTGGTGCTCGAGGAATCAGGAAATGATGCCACAAGAGGCAAAACCTGCTCCAAACCCAGCTTTACTGAGTATATCAAAGACAGGATTTGCACGACTCATTGAGTTTTTGTAAACCTTTAAAGTTTGTACGAGCTTTATTAATTGCACTGCCGCAGTTTGGACGTCGGGTTCTGTCATTGTGCCATTGTCCTGGTAATTGTCAAGAGATCACCTGAAGGATTTAAGGCTATTAGTTGGGGTCTTGGGTTATTTTTAGTCTTGAGAGACACTCTAAAAGTTTGATCATTGGATGGGATGGCATCAAGCAGGGAGATGTGCGCCTGCATAGCTCAGTCAGTGGACCATCAGGCTTTTAATCTGAAGGCCAAGGGTTCAAGTGCCTTTTCAGATGTGTTTGTTTGTCTGCAGAGCCCGAAAAATAAACATTCCATTCACCACTGTTTCTTGTTCAGGACGTATGACATATTAACTCATAACTTGAAACTTGAAATAGTAACTCTGTTTCATGGTGGTTTAGTCTGTAGTCATGCATCCATGGAACGGCTAAAACAAAAAACGATTATCTGTTGATGTT
Organism: Myripristis jacobus; assembly: GCA_900302555.1. Lineage (NCBI taxonomy): Eukaryota > Metazoa > Chordata > Actinopteri > Holocentriformes > Holocentridae > Myripristis > Myripristis jacobus. Next base: position 66,681 of record OMLB01050412.1, read on the forward strand.
ACAGTGAAGTCACAGATATTGGGTGAGGTTGGATGGCAGCGTCCCCTAATGGTTACAGCCCCACAGACTGGTCACAGGTTCAAACCTCTCAAAACAATATGTATATTTATATATGTGTGTGTATATGTGTTACACACTTTTGTAAAACATTAGGATGTGGTGTGCTTTAGCTGACCTTTTTTGCCTGTCCTTTTTCAGTCTGCAAATGATTTCTGTGAGAAGATCCTGGCCGGCGATGAAGTCATTAAAGTCAATGACCAGATAGTGGTAAGTGTCGTATATTGGCATGCATGGGCACGTACGATGTGTCTAGCACCGTGTCATTGGGTGTTTCTCAGGATAAAACAGGCATCTTCAAGCCGACTGTTTTTTGCTGCACCAGGTGGGCTGGAGCAGAGCGAACCTGGTGAAGAAGCTCAAGGAGAACCCGAGCGGAGTGACTCTGGTCCTGAAGAAGATCCCTGGCTCGCTCCGACGTAGAGACACCATCCCGCGGATCTCCTCTACACAAGTAAGGAATGATTGAAGGCCTAAACCAGTCGTCACTTGTATTTTCTGAAAAGAATGAGTGTATCCTCCTTTCTCGCTTACAAACAAACAAGCATTTTAATACAGCCTGGATTGAAAAATATAGAGCCTGTTCTTTAAGGTTGCACTATGAAAAGTAGCTGAGTGTTGATTGAAATGACACAAAATGTGGAATAATCAAATAATCTATCAGTGAGTAGAGCTGATGAAAAGAACCATGTAGACTCAACCATCAAACTGCATGCTTATTTCATTTATTTTGTCAGCTGAGTCTAAATGGATTTCACTTCATTCGATCCCCGGCAGTTTTGCGCAGTGTACCTTTAAAATGTACAGCCTTTGAATTGCTGGTAGGATCAAGTGGCCCACTTCAAGTCACCAAATTTATTTACTCATACTTCCCCTTGAAAGCCACATTCACTCGCTCAAGTTTGTGTGGAGTTTTTTTTAAGTTGTTTGTAAGGCCACTGGAGGAAACCCCCAGCCAGCGATCTGTAGATGTTTTCATACCCATTCTACACAGCTAATGAATTTCAATGAGGGATAATCCGACCCAGAGGTGAATGTCACACTTCAAATTATCCTGCAGCTGCTTTACATAGTTAGAATGGGGTTGAGCAGAGGGAGGAGCCTGTAGTCTCCATTCAAGAATTACATCTTCATTTGGGATCTATTTCCATGAACGCTGCCCAGCATGTTCTCAGTAGTCTTCACCAACTGTTTTTTTTGTCTAACCAACACGTTGCATCCCTAACAAAGAAATACACACACACACACACACAGACACACAGAGTGCATTTCACACCCCCTTGTGACCATCACCATGATAATCTCAAATCTGGTTGGCGCCTTAGGGTGAGAGAACACACACAGGGAGATATGAATCAGTTGTGTGTATCACTCCTTTTTGCCCTTGCAAGATGGAGTGTCAGGGACTGTGTGTGTGCGTGCATGTGTGTGTGTGCTTTCGTGTGCGCGTGCGCGAGTGTGTTGTTTTCTCATCTCCTAAGCCACAGAGCGCGTGGACGGAGCCCTGAGGAAAAAGCCAGCCATTACAATCCACATGACATCCGCCTCCTTAGCCCCCGCTTGCCCCTGAGTACACACACGTACACCCACTTGTGCATGTGTTTACACTCACCTGCATGCGTTTCTCTTCATTTGCTCTCAGAGGGGGGAAGAGGAGGAGGAAGACGAGGAGGAGCAAGAGGGGGAGGAAGAGGAGGAAAGCAACCAGAGGCACTCAATATTTGAGCGGGTTGCAGCTTCGGTCAGGTCTTTGTCTTTTAGGTGAGAACAGACATGCAGCACAATGTTGCACCTTGCACACCTTGAAAACAGAAATTACCACTTTGCCTCTCGTTCATTATCACACTGCTTCTACTGTATGTGCTAATACACCAACATATCAGGCTAAAACCCCCAAAATATGAAATATGCACACATCACTATTTTAAACAACATATAGGGTCATTAACGGCAATATAAACTGTATAACTATATGCAAACAAAATAAAGACAGTTCATCAGAGGTAAGTTCTCTTGTCCTTATATGTCCTTATATAGGGGAATTCCCTCAATGTTCATATAAATACCAATATATGAAGTATATTAAGATCTGGCCCATTTTCATACATGGATACATTACAAATAGAAGAATCTTCCCTATTTTTTGAGTCCCCAGCTGCCACTGTCATATAAGGACATGTAAGGACAATTAGCTGTTTTCATATATGCACATACAGGTAACTTACTCAAATATTGTATATTCACTATATATGGGCAACACATCTATCACCATGCCCACATGGGAATGTACATGTTTGGTTCATGTAAGAATATTATGTAATGATGTTTCTCTGGTATAGGTGCATATGTGTCCCCATGTGTCAGGTTCCCATATGTGTCTAGTACCTAGAATCTAGATCCTTCATCTCACATAAATTGTGGCCTGACAGCTGGAGTCATTTCATAAACAGGTTGTCGTACTGTTGGTGAACTTTGAACTTCCACCTTGCTTTGGCGAGGTAAAAGCTTAATTACTCTTTCTAAATCTTAGCATGCAGACAGGGCAAGTTTGCCTCGCTGAATTCCCCAGGATTTACTCAGCACAGCTAAATCTCAGAAAAATGTGTTCCCTCTCCCACGAACCCGTTTGGCCTATCAGGCTATGCTGTTAATCTTCCACGGTCCGGTAGGTTTGTGATGAGGTCACGCTGCAAATGCCATAAAGGTCCTAACACACACCCACACCCTACAACAACTTGGGAATGAGTAGAAAGGAGATGATGAGGTGAGAGAGTAAGAGAGAAGGAGGGTGGGAGAATACTGTAAAGAGATAGACCAAAAAATGGAAAAAGAGAGGTGGGAGGAGAAGTAGTGTGGAGAGTCAGAGAAAGAGGGAGGGATGATGGAAAGCAGGCATAATGAGATAAATGGAGGGAGTAGGAGGATATGATGCATTAAAACTGTAAATAATCCCATCATATCATCATACTCTAAATCCCTCTGTTTCTCTGATGGAATATCAAAATAATCAGAGTAGAAACTCTGATTAGCCTGCAGGCAATTTATGATCATAAAGTCATCCCTTAAACACTGAGGTTTCCATCCTCTGAAACCTTGTTGCACCATCATTAAAAAAAAAAAAAATTGTTGCATTCTGAGGGACAAAAGCTGCCATTTCTTGTGGCACGGTTATGAGAATAATGCAGGTCTAGTTTTTTGTCTGTTTTTAGTACTGAGTTGTACTGACGTAGCTTGATAGCTCACTTTGTAACTCAGTGT
>OMLB01050415.1:0-22926 GCA_900302555.1 Myripristis jacobus
AGTCCAAATTTGAGATCTTTGGTTCCAACCGCCGTGTCTTTGTGAGACGCAGAAAAGGTGAATGGATGGATTCCACATGCCTGGTTCCCACTGTGAAGCATGGAGGAGGAGGTGTGATGGTGTGGGGGTGTTTTGCTGGTGACACTGTTGGGGATTTATTCAAAATTGAAGGCACACTGAACCAGCATGGCTACCACAGCATCCTGCAGCGACATGCCATCCCATCCAGTTTGCGTTTAGTTGGACCATCATTTATTTTTCAACAGGACAATGACCCCAAACACACCGCCAGGCTGTGTAAGGGCTATTTGACCAAGAAGGAGAGTGATGGAGTGCTGCGGCAGATGACCTGGCCTCCACAGTCACCGGACCTGAACCCAATCGAGATGGTTTGGGGTGAGCTGGACTGCAGAGTGAAGGCAAAGGGGCCAACAAGTGCTAAACACCTCTGGGAACTCCTTCAAGACTGTTGGAAAACCATTTCAGGTGACTACCTCTTGAAGCTCATGAGAATGCCAAGAGTGTGCAAAGTACATAACTCCACATGTGTTCATTCATAGTTTTGATGCCTTCAGTGAGAATCTACAACGTAAATAGTCATGAAAATAAAGAAAACGCATTGAATGAGAAGGTGTGTCCAAACTTTTGGCCTGTACTGTACATCATTTTGGATGGGTGCTACATACAATAACACTCTTGGCAGCTGTGCCCAGGGTAGAAATAGCCAGCAGGGTAATACTGCTCACCGTGTATGCAGCCAAAGTCAGAAACCAGCACACACTGGCCATCACTCTGGACATAACCAGGGTCACACTGGCAAACCTCCTCACAATCTCCACTACAACTGGCTACGGAAGACAGACCAGCGCATACAACCGGACATTGAGGTCCACACAGCTCATAGTGGCTATATTTAGGGCACAACATACCTGGGAGAGAAATGGTACAATAATCTTACTTTAATAAAGGGAATAATGCAGAATTAATCATAAGACATTTGTTGAATGTTAATTGGCCATACCAAGATGCTATATGTCTGTGGTATGTTGGTGTGTTTTTGTTGTGATGCATGTTCTGTTCTGCTTGCTTTCATTATAAGTCTTGAAATAAAGTTTGAAAGATAAATGCAATACACAAGTATTATCACAAATATTACAAGTCCCCCTTACCCCTTTTGTACAGTCACATATGATTTGTTTTCCCTGCTTTGCGATGCTGGTACAAATAAAACTTAACTGAATGATAATGGACTGAAACATTTACTCACCACAGAAAGTGTCACTCCTCCACTGCCTGACAGGCAGCTGAGCTGCTTGACAAGCTGCAGTGTGGGATGCAATGGAATTACAGAGAGCTGAAGAGTGGCCTCCGTAAGTGCAGGAATCGGCCACACAGCTGTGGAAGTAGTTCTCCAGCTCAATCAGCAACACCCCCCAGAAGTCACTGCCCTCAAAAAGCCTCTGCTCCTCTACAGGACAGTGTGTTAATCTGGAGGTGCAGTTGGACCTTCAGGCTTCTGCCCCTTCAGGCCTCCAGCTGTGGGCAAACTCCAGTGTGTTTTGGGATTGCTTTCCACTGGGCATCAGTTGGTCATCATGTGGATTCATGTTGGCATCCCCACAAAGACCAGAGACACAAGATCCATAAATGCTGGGGAGAATGACAATTATCATAGCTATTTTATAGATGACCAACTGTAATCCCATGCCAGTATGAATGACCAGAGATGAAGGTGTGCGATAGGCATTTACAAGGCCTGATTGAGAGTATGGCAGTGGCTTATGCAGTCCATCAACCTGAGAATGAAGAGAAACATTGCTAGGCTAGATACATACACGTGCTGTAACACAATACAAATTAATATGAAATAAAATAAAGACAAAAACAAAATGATGCCTCTTTAATGGGTCATGTTGGCCATCTTCCACTTCCAAACTACAGATTTCATATCCATTTGTGCCCTAGCTGCTGGCAGAACAGTCCTCTGGGGCACTGGGTGGGTTTGCACCACTCTGGCTGCCAGACCACAGACACAGAGTTGACCACAGTTGTCTGGGCTCCAGAAAGTTGTCTTGAGACCATGATATTTGTGCAACCACCCTGCCTTGGGTGAACACATCCCTCTGGCCTCTAGACAAAACCAGGGTTGCAGAAGCAGCCTTGCACACAGATCTTATTACAGTATGTGATGTTAAACTCACAGGATGGAGGACAGGCTGAGCTACAAGTCTTATAGTGGCTGTTTGAAGGACACAGCACACCTGAATGATCTGTTATTCTGTTATTCATTGACTATAATGCACAAAGTCAAAATTTATAGTAGTTACATCACACATTTCAACATTACAACTAATTAGCCATTATCCCCTTATTGCAGTAGTCATCATTAGATTTTAGATTTTAGTCATCATTAGATTTTACTCTATGATGTTTACACATCATAGAGTATGGCTTCATGGACTGGTTAAAAGCAACTTGAGACCCACTATTATGTATGAGGCCAGCCACACAACTTTGGTAGAAGAAATCTGGATTGACTTTGCTATGACAGAAGGCAAAGTGACCCTTCTGATCTAGGAGGACTGCACACATCCACCTGTAGCTGGAAATGAAGTCAGGAACAGGATCCAGAGCCAAGCTCAATTTATCCGGGGGCTTCTTACAATCAGTGCAGCACTTCTGGTGCCCATCAAAGACCTGGTATGCCTGGGCCAGGTCCACCACACTCTTCACCGAGGAAGAGCCAGGTGTGTCTACAGTATGCTAATCTAGAGGATCACCATTGAAGTTGCTCCAGTCAAAGACTACCTGCATGCCAAAGTTGGTCACTGGTAGATCCTTGCCTTCCTTATGGGACACCTGAATCTAACCATGTAATAATCTGACAGGCAGGTATTCGGCTAGACTATTAACCTGGAAATGAAGTGGAGACACATTAATACCAAAAGCAAAACCTGAGCCACTTTGCTATTCAGAAACAAACTGCTATTAACCAATACTCTGCCCCTCTTGCTACCAAGCTTGATGATATACCCATAAGCCTGTATGGTCATCACCCATGTGGAGGATGCTCCTATGCTGCCATAGTACTTGTTCTTCACAGACACACTGAATGGTGTCAGACAGGCAGCCCCTCGGCTGGCTGCAAGCTGGTAGGTATGCGTACCTAGTCATAGTCATGCCTATCAAATGTGGTAGTGGTGCCTCTCCTCAGGCCCAGCACACACCATCAGGAGTCTCACAGACAGGCATACCACTGCTGCTCAGGAAACACTTCTCTGATTTATCACATTTCCCGTCACATGGATCAGAGCTCTACACTAATCAAGACAGGTATGATAAACTCTGGTTTAGCAAAACAAATATTAAGATTTTTTATTACACCGGAAAGCTATTTTCTATATACATGTCATTTTTGCTTTCAGGATAATGTAATGATTGTAACACAAGCAACACTTACCAGGTCTGTGGCAGCCCATGACTCCATGAAACCTGAAACTGTGCTGTGCAGAGTGTGTTTCTCACAAACAAGTGGTGGCCTGCAGGTACATTTCATGGTGCAGTTTTGTAAAAGTTTGCTTTCATCAGCCTGAAAATATAAATAGAGGATGCACTATGATGTCAATATGAATATTCTATAAGTGGAATATTTTAGACTTACTAAGGAGAGAGAATGCTTAAACATTCAAAGTTTGTGCATATTAGAAATGCACTGAAGTCAAATAGGATTGCACGACTTGTTGTTTTAACGTATTCCTCAGAGGAGGAGGATCAACACTGCTACTCTTGACAGAGTCATGGTTGATTCTCTTACTTTAAACCTCCTCCCATCTTGTAAACATCCATAATGCCCTGCTGGCACAGAGGCATGGCCATCATAAAGGTGTCCATCATCACACTGGCAACCCTCCTCACAGTCTCTTGGGCATTGCACAGCCTGACTAATCTCAGGACACAATAGGGAGCAGGCATTAGCACACTGGCTGTAGCAGCTGAACTGGGGACACTGGAAAGCTGTGAAATAAAACATCAAACAGACATTAGTGCTGTCCTGTATTCAACTAGTTTTAATTTTTATTTGAATTAACAGTTCTAACAGAACAAATATTGGACATATTGTAATTACGTGACACTCAACACTACTAAGATGTTAGACTTAACACAGCCGGTGGTGGTCCTCCAGATGCCAACCTTTCCTCCTGCCTCTTGACATGCTGCCTCATAATCTTGCAGTGTATCTCAGAGTGCATGGCTTTGCCCCTCTGTAATGCACAGGTGTGCCATGCAGAATGAATAGTAGTTCTGTGGGAACACCACCTGGTGACAGGTGGAGAAAGGTCTGGGTGAGGAGGCCACAGTACAGGTCAGAGGTGTATTTAGACACAGGAGACATGCAGAGTTGGCAGGTTTTGTCACATAGGTTGCTGCAAGATGACTCAGAATCAAACAGCTTCCATGATGGCCCAAAAATTTCAGGATCAAAGATCAAAGTGTCATTGGGTAGCAAATCCCTCTGAGGTCATCAGAGGGATTTGCAATGAAGTTTCCACAAAGGCCACAGGTGCTCTGGTGGTAAGTGTCAGGGACCTTGACCAGAATGTGGCTGCATAGGTTTGTAATAAACTAGACAGACTGCAAAGCCTTGATGGATAATTGTGCATTTTTCTGAAGCACAGTGACATTGTTTTATGAGAATGGCAGGTTTTCTTGGACTCCATTTACCTAAAAGAAATAATTCACATTCATGTTTGATATACAGCTAGTGAAAGATGTGGCAAAATAAAAAAAAGAACTGTAAAGCTCCTGACACCATTACTTGAATTACCTGAACTTTTCCAGGATGATCATTTGACGTCTTAAAAAAACATCTTATAGAGTTGAAGATATATTTGCCTTCCTCCTTTGTTGCTGCCTCTACTGCTATTATAAACGTTTCCGCATCCGGTGGCTTGAGAGAGCATGTCTGGACCAGGGTGTAGTTACATGAACCATAAAACCCAAATGTCTGTCCATCAAATGTGGTGTACTGGGAGCTACCATCAACAGAACAATGTGCCTCTCTGGGTTTGGGGTGGCAACCCTGAACACCTTTACTAAGCATACAGTACATTCCTCCTCCTTCCCACAGGAGCCTTTATGACAAGTCACCTGTCCCCCAGCATGACACAAACAGCTCTGTTCACAGGTAGACAGCTCCTGCTCTGCCTTGAGGTATTCTCCATGGTGAAAGCAACCACAGTTCTCTGGATAGACACAGAGGCTGCCACTGTGAACCAAGCCTGCTCCACAGAGGCAATTCTCCTCAACGTTTGGAGGCATCTCTACTGTATTATTCTGCCAGCAGCTGCAGAGGTGAACAGGGGCATAAGTCATGCTGTAGTTGGTACTGGGAGGACAGGACAGGTCTGTGGGGGCAGAGAGAGACATGCGTCACTCTGGGCAGAAGGACAGAAACAAGTTGTAAAGTAAGAGACATGGTCAAGGTTGACCAGTGATGCATTAGTACCATCTAGTGGTCCAGTAGCAGCTGGGAGGTTGTGGCCTCAATTCTGATAGTTATTCAACCATGAGACACTGTACTGTTATTCATACATTTTTTTAAACATTCATGAATGCACAATGAAACAAAATTCACATTAAAATGTGTACCTAGTGGCATGTATCTGATTCATATGCAAATAATCACAGTGGCATTTCCTCCTGATATGCAATCAATATCAACTAACCAAACATGATGAAATGTTGAGAGCGCTAGCACAGGGTTCTGCCAAACCTCCATATTTCATTTGGTGCGCAATGATGCTGAACCTCAAACATCTCAGTTACAATTGTAGAGAATATTAATTTAATTCACTCACATAACAGAGTTGGAAATACATTAACACTCACAGCAGAATCCAGGTCCCCTCCAAGCATAAACTGTAGCCTTGTGGTGAAGGCAGACAGCAGTGTACTCAGCCAGGGAGTTACACAGTGCAAGCTGGAGACCGCCATGAAGACACAGGGCCTTGACATAGTGCTTGTAAAAGCTGGAGGGGTTCACTTTGCCATGACAGTGTCTGAATGGTCCATTAACCTCCAGAATCTTCCCACAAGCCCCTGGGTCAGAGTAGCAGGCCAGATGCTCAGATGAACATTTTGGACATTTTCCTCCAAGACAGCCCTCCACACACCAAGGATTGTGCCCACTTCTGCAGGCTTTTCCAAACTGCTCAGGACTAAGACGCTCCTGAGTGTCAGTCATGGTGAGGTCATCAGCAGGGTGAGAGTTGAAATTTCCACACAGGCCACAGGTAGCATTAGCATATTTGCTAGAGAGACTAACGCTAACTCTGCCTTGCACACTGAGGCTTAAAACAAAGCCCAAGTCTGAATGAATGTAAGTGTGCAGCCTCATAGAGGACGCCTGTGCAGATGGGCTGATTAGATAGGGCATGTTCCTCTTGACATCATCCACCTGTAGGGGGTGCCAACACTGTATTAAACATTCAAGCAAGGGGCAACATATTTTCAGAACTAATCTTTCATATGTAATTTCATGATTGTTAGGTTAATTGCAGTAAATCATAAAAATGTGATACTCTAGAAATCAAAATATAAACATGATTTGTAAACAATGATTTGTGTGGCATGAATTTAAGACCCACAATGTATGGGAAGAGGTAATGGGAACAGTGGATTACTACAAATTACTATTATCTTCTCAGTGTTTTTACTGTTCATCTCCACCAGTGCACCACTCACACTGAACAAGACATTAAGTGCTGATTCTAGATGTCCAGCCTGCACATGAACAGCAGCAAGGCCTGATTCCTACATGGAAACCACAGTACTCCTCAGGGCCACAGGAAGCTGACTGGCAGTGGGTCTGGTGGGTGTGGGGGTCACAGACACAGCGCTCAGTGCACCTCTCAGCCCAGAAGGCCTGGTTGCTGTGGTAACGGTAGCTGTTGTGAACGCAGCCACATTGGGGGAGCGGGACACGTAAGTCATCTTCCAGGACAAATCCTGGGTCACGCTGGCAAGTCTCCACAAGGGTACAGGGGCTTGAGCCGGATTGGTTCTCACAGGTGGCAGGGAAGGCAGTACCACAAAACTCAGAATGGCTATTCACTGGGCAGGGCACTGCTAAGACAGAGCGTTGGGGAGGAGCAGAATGATCAGTGATGAATGACAAAAACCGCACAAATCTGCTAGTATATTTCCAGTTACAATCCATATGCATTTTGGTAAAAGCAGTGTTCATTTATGTATAGTAATGCTACATAAATGGGATGTAAGGCTAATCCAGCAATTTTATTTAAGAGCATGTGTGGAAACATATCTACACATTACAATAATAAAGAACAAGACACTCTAAAAAAAAAAAGCCTGCAACAAATTAATTAGGCAATCATTTGTGGGAGACATTTTAAATAACCAGCAACTAATTCCAGGATTATTTTCCCCATACAGTTACAGACATCTTATTTGCTTACAGCCGAAGGTACTGTTCCTCCGCTCTCCAATCTGTATCTGGGCATTTTGGCAGGTAGCAGCATAAGCCTCTAAACCCAAGCAGAGGGTCTTCTGAATGTCAGAACTGCTCAAAGATGTTGACCACTGAGCAGACTTGTACCACTTCATGGCACAGATAGAAAGGGCTTTGTTGTAATGACGAGTAATCACGCAAGGAGATCCAGTGGCTGGCAACATTGTTGTCTTCTAGCTGGTTGGCAGAGCAGCTCTGACAGGCCCCTTCACAGTTGGCTGTGCAATGGGCTTCTCCATCAGGAACTCTCCAGCTCCAGCCAAAGGTGGTAGCATTAACAGCTCCACCCTGTGGGGTCCTGAGGTCATCTTCCTTGATGCCACTGTTGTTCCCACACATACCACGCACTTCAGTTTTATTAGAGAGGAGGATAGTGGCATAATGGAGACAGTCATACTTGGATGCCCAAACAAGTGTCCACAACAATAAACACACCACTCTGATGAATCCTTAGCCGCCCAAACTGTAGAGTCACAGGCAAAAGCCTTTTTGACAATTTATCTATAAAGAGAGCAGAGAAAACATTTTGTATACTTCAGTTCAGTGTGAATGCTGAGTGAAGTATGCACTGAAAAAAATGAGAAACCACTGAACAAATAATAAATAGCACCAGACATTTTTTCTTCACGTTATATGGTGACCGTGAAAGTAATATTTGAAAAATGGCAATAATGAAAGCCAACCAATCAGTAATAATGAGCACTATCAAGGTGCTAATGCTGTTGAATGACATCCAATAATTGAAACACATCTACTCTATAATTAAAAAAAAACTGCATTCAGTGAAGTGGTAAAAGGCAAAGGTAAAGTGATGATTCTGTCCAAAACTAACCCAAGCATAGCCCTTCCCTCCTCTGTAGATGCCAATATGGTTGTTGGTCACTTTTACATGAATAGCTTTAAGAGAGGAGGCTTGGTTCTGGGTTCTGTTGTTTTGTAACCTGACCCAAGATGGATCATTCACACTGTTATTATTCCATATACGGACCAGAGTGTAGGCACAGTTTCCTTGGAATTCAAATATCTCTCCATCAAAGGTGTAAAAGCACACAACACTGGGTTTGCAGAGGTTGGCTTTGTGCACCACAGAGCTCTCAATTCTTGCCAAGTTTATGTTCTTCATCTGAGAAATAAAGGGAAAAGAGTTCCTTATTAATAACAGGTTAGATAGAAGCTGCAAGCAACTCGGGCTATACAACTTGCCAAAATATCCACTGATATCACCACATATTAGACAAGACTGAGTAACAGATGTAATCACTACAGTTTATAAACTAAATTAATGAATCACATTTTGCGAAGCATATTAGTCTGTTAGTCTCATGATTATTATGGGCTGCTAGTTCTAAAACAAAATAAATGAGAAGACATTCAGTTTAGCTGCAAACATCATTCTGTTGCGGAAAAACCTGCCCTATTTGTTCTCATTTTAATAGTAATAAAATTGTAGTGACACAATATATGAGATTCATGTGACAAGCATTATAATGACAGGTTAATTTTTGACAAAATTATGGAGGTGCATTACTATTTCATGATCGCCTGACAAGGAATTTAGTGCTGCAATGGGGGGTGCAGGATGGGGGGATTTGACCTAATTTCAGTAAACTAACAGGATGTGGTGAAGCAAAATTAATCAGCCTGGTAATGTCAATCATAAATTTCAAAACACACCTGATAGCAGCACAAACCAAACATTATAAAATTTGTGAACAAAAGAAGCTTTTAACTTATTATACATGGGATGGCTACAGTAGGTGAAAACAACGCTCTGTTGCTGGGGAAATGTCAACAAACTCAGCAGAATCAGCAGGGCCTACCTTTTCCTGCACAGCCCCAGGTATCGTTAAGGGTGCAGTTTGCTCCCTTAGGGCAAGAGGCAGGCTCGCAGCAAATGGTAGCAGGGGCAGAGCAGTCACACTGCTTGGAGCATCCCTCAGCCCACGATGTCTCACCCAGCTACAGAGAACAATGAGTCACTGAGTGTGTTACCCAAATGTTCTCTCAACACAAAACATCAAGTCGACAGCCTAGCGTAACACAAAGGCCTAGGATTTTGGGATTAGTCATGCCCTGTATACAGGTGAGAGGCATGAACTTTCAGCCAAGCCATTAATGAGTCATGTTAGCAAGAGTACATGGGCCAAGTTTGGAATCATACTCGTTTAGCCTGACTGTGGCAACATGTTCATGGCTGCACCTGCAGTACAGTCAGGTGCCCATGCGTCATAACAGAACACACCCTCAGCAATCAAATGGATTTATCAGGTGACGATAAGATAATCTTTGGATCAAACTACAGTTTCTATGAGAGAAAAACATAAAATGTGTTTAAGGCAAAAACATATAACAGCTAGACAACATAAATCAAATTGTTTTGGAGTCACTCACCTCATAGTGGTTCCCATGGTAGAAGCAGTCACATTGCTCAGCTTTGATACATCTATTACCACTTTGTGCATAGCCAAAATCAAACTGGCATCCCTCCACACAGGGCCACGGGCAGGGGATATCAGACAAAATAGCACAGGACTCAGGACATGCAGTAACGCATATATTGTAGTGGGAGTTTGCAGGGCATGGGAGGGCTGTGGGGAAAAATGAGAGTTCCTAAAGTAGTCACCATTTTAAGAAATTGGCAACAGGACTGTTACTACTTGTTAGATTACACATGTATGTGTATGATGCATATAGAATCTGCATGTGCACTGAGTAGGGTTTATATGCTGGCAAATCATGACCGACTTTCACAGATTAAATTAAGACAGTCAAGAGCAACAGAACTTACATTACTTTACCCCCCTCCAAGGTTGGACGTCAGCTCCTGCCTCTTGGCATGCAAACATGTAGGCTCTCAAGCTGCATCAATATAATGCTACAGTCCCATTAGACATACATAAGTCATTCACGCAATTCTGGAAGAAGGGCTGCGGGTCCACAGTGGAGTGGCAACTACTAAACGGTCCTGCGGGCGCTGACAGGATGCCACAGAAGTTATCAGACGCAAATTCAGCTGCCATGGTACAACTGCACACTGAACAGAAATCCCCATATCCTTCAGAGCAATTGGCTCCAGATGGTGAAAGTGCCCAGGAGGAGGCAAAGATGGAATCATCACTCGCCAGGTTGCCATTGGGGTTCTGTGTGTCATCTGTACTGTTGCCACTTAAGTTTCCACACAGCCCACACATTTTCCTTTTAGAGGCAGGAATTACTATTTGTATTTGGTCGGGCCCACCATAAGTGACAACAACTCCAGTGTCCAACACCACTTGAGTCAGTAAAGGAGAGCGCATAACTGCTATGTGTTCAAGCTGAACAGGAAGACCCCATAAAACACCTTCAGCCTGGGAAATAAAAGTTTAAAGGATAATTAAAATGCAATCACTGAATAGCAGCTCATGTTGATAAATGTGCCATTATTTACCTTTATTTTGCCCCTGTGCTCCATGTCCAAAGTGATATTCACTCTGTACATCAAGTATAAAGTCGACCTTTCTGGGCAAGAATAAGGTCAAACTGTTTCTTTTCACAAACATCAGATAGAACGAGAGAGCAGCTTCTCATATCACGGTCAAAGTTATGTCCATCATAGCGCCTTAGGTGTCTGCCACCCGTAAATGTGCACTTGAGAGATTGTAAAGCATGTCATGCCTGGTGACCATGTTGGATTGCACATTTTGTTCCATTTGGACATGTGTAATTTATACACTGCACTTGACCATGGTCACCGCATACACAATGCACCTGGCAACGGTCATCTGGGTAAAAGTTCTCATATAATTCATGGTAAACTCCATCATAAATACAGTCACACTCAGCAGTCTGGTACACATTTACCACCACTGTGGAAGAAGCCAGGTGTGCAGGAGCAGCCTTCCTTGCAAACTTCAAGACCTGAGGCACTCTGCACAGATATGGGATTGAGCATACTTGGTATTCACCGTTAGATGGGCAGGAGAGACCTAAGGAAGCAAAGGGAGGTATATTAAACACATTTTAAACATTTTAAATGTTTGGGCTCCTATACACATTACACATTTAAAAAGAAAAAAAAAGTAGAATTTAAAAAATATACATAAACTTACTACAGAATTTAAAACCTCCCCATTCATCCATTATAGGTCCCATGTCTTGGCATACAGCAACATAATTAGACAGAATTTGATACAGGCTAGTCCGGTTACGATTGTCATGGCAGAGGTCATAAACACAGTTTTCAAAGAAGACACGTGGATCAACAGTTTTGTGACAGGTCTGACGTGCTCCCTCGGTATCCAGTAACCTGATACACAGCCTGCTCTTGTGGGCGGCACTGGGAGGAATTCACAAGCACATTCACACATCCATGTTTACTTCTGGTTTGCCACTGTCTTACAGTTCTCGTCCATCAGGTCATTTTCTGAATAAGAATCAAAGTTCCCACATAGGCAATCAGACAATCAGGAGGTCCGTGCTGTATGTCACAACACCAGCAAAGTTGGTCTTTCCGTGTTGAGAGCCCATTCATGTAGATCTTTACTTTGCCTTAGCCTAACACAGAGGAAAAGCTCAGGAGCAGACCGTTCACCTGAAATAAATGGGAAAAGGTTTAAATGTGGGAATATCATTAGCTTGTCTGGATGTAGCCTACTGTAGCAAAGAGTCAACTCACCACAATCATGTTAGTCATGTCATGTGATATTTCAATAGAGCAACCAGAGACCAAAATTTTAATGAGCCACGAGAAGGACAGTGTGGCAGGATCCTTCATCTGTTTCTGCACAATCACCCAAAAACCATCTAGGTCTCCCCAGCTGGGACAATGAGCAGCAAGTACGTACAGTTGCTTGGGAAGTCAAAGTTGAGCCCATCAAAGGTGGTATAATGAAGATCTCCTTTGGAAAAACATATCCCTGACACATCCATATAACAGCCCAAAACTCAATTTACAATCTTGCACACTTCCCCAATTTGGCAAAAGAAGCAGGCACACATCACTGACAGACACATCACCGCTGGCACTGCTGGCCAATGAAGAAATTCTCCTTGGGGAGAAAGTAGGAACCTTGGTGGATGCAACCACACTTGCTGTATGGTACACACTTGCCACTACTGAGCAGGTATCCCCTGGTACACTGGCATGATTCCAGTAAGCATGCTCCAAGTTGAGCATCTGGGTTACCACAGGTAGCAGGGCGGGCAGAGCCACAGGTCTCATAGTGGCTGTTCATGGGACATACCATGGTTGTAAAAAGAAAAAAAGCATGCAATTAACTTTCTACATGAACAGTATTGTTTAATCACTGCCAGGTTAACAATTTTAACTTAACATAAATCAGAGACATACAGATTGGTCATACAGCTATGGACATATGGCTCAGGATCAATATAGGAGTGGCACTCAGCAAAAGGTCTGATCTACTCTGCAGGAGACTGCAACCAGCCCCCACAGAGCCATCTTCACTATCACCAGGCAGAGATTTGGTTTGGCTTGTGGTATATACTGGACAATGCGGCACCACTTTCACGATTCTCAGTATAAGAATCGCTGCCCACTCTCCAAGGAAGGATAAAATTGGCAGTCTGGGTCTTGTCAGTCTCATCAGGGGTACTGAAATCATCTTTGGATTTATAGTTGGCATTTCCACACAGACCACACAGTAATCCAAATACTTCTGGGCCAACTGCAATCTGGAGGTGGTGGTCCCAGTCATACTCCAGAACCAGGCCAAAAGCAGTATCCAAGACAATGCTGGACCCGCCTGGATACAAATTCAGGGACCCATTCCCTAATGTGAGAGGTTGATGTCTCCTCTCTCCGTCAATCCGTGAATGTAAATGCAGGAATGAAAAACACAATGTATGTGAACAAGTCAACCGATAAGAGAGCTGCAAAGAACATTAATGCATAAGAACAAAGAAAGTAAACATACTGTGATCTGGCGTTTATCTTCATTAACCATGGAAATGTTAAACCCTTGAATGCTCATATAAATGTATAAATGGCAGAGATGGTGACGCTGTTCACGTATGCTCTGGCTACATTGATCTGTACTGGAATGGAAGCATTTACACCTGGGCAAGTTGTCTGAATTAGGGTGTCATTACTGTCCCCATGAAGGGCAAAATCTCCCCCATCAAAGGTAAAAGTAAGAGTCACCCCATGCAGAGCATATTTTACTGTTTAGAAAGTGGAGTGGTTTTCCATCTGTCATAATACACTTCCTCTTGTGACCACAGAGCAATTCTTCACATGAAGTTGCAGCTTATGTGAAAGCACAGAGCAAATGAGTAAACATGAACAACGTGCTTTACTTTGCCAGACACAGCAGTGAGCAAATGTTCAAAATATAACCTTGTAAACCAATACATAACAGCCTCAATATGTACTTCTCACACATGTTGCTGGATACAATTCTCTGTTCATTGTGCTCAGATAGAATCCCATATCTGTATCTGTGTGGACAGAATTGGACTTTACATTATCAGGCAGCCCGGCAAAATTGCCTCCTTGGGAGAATTTTACAGCAGACGAACATATGTTCCCTGTATGGGTAGTGTCATCAAGCTGCTCACTCCTGTCAACTAAGTCAAACATGGGTAGAGTCTGGCAAATATCATCTACTGAATGAAGTACTACTAGACATGAGTAACACTGCCCATTGCCATGTCTGAAGTAAGCAAGTTGAAGAGGATTGTCGCTCGTAATGTGGATCTCAGCCAAGCTCATGACCGGGATGACTTCCATGACACCACTAACAAGAGACAGCTTCTTTCGCCCTGCGTTGACAGTGATATCCAGCTCTGAGTTCACAGTTGCCATTGTAAGTAGGAAAGTGGAGCTCATTGCTGTGTTTACCAAGGGAGGGATAATATAATCAAAACCCCAGTCAGAGAATGATTGAAGTTCAGCAAATCCTTAAGAGCAATTCCCAGTGGTTAGTGTGGAGCAGGTAAAACCAACCACAACAGATATTGTCTCATGAGAGTATCTCTGAGACAGAGGCTGGTGGATGTGAACACTCTCCGACACCCCTATATTTAAGTTAAGGATACTACCCCTGAGGTATAAACTGCCCCTGAAGAACACTTCCCCTGAAAGGACGACATCCACAGATGTCTCATGGTACAAGTTTGTTATCACCATTTGGCTGACAGCAGACTGATCAGGAAACTTTTGGGTGATGGAATTATAGTGGGTCCCCCAGGAGGACACATCATGAAGGAGGCTATGATCACAACCAACCCGGGTGCAGAATGACGCCAGGAAAACAGACCTGAAACAGGCTGTGCAGACTTCACACTGAACAGGTGAGTGGAGCGAGCCCTCGTCATTCCCACAGACCGTAGCAGGGGGATGGTCTTAGCCTGGCCAGCAGAAAGGAGGATATGTTGGATGAAGCTGCTTTGCGGAACCTCCACGGTGACAGAGGTCCAAAGTGGCTGTGATAGTGATCTGATGGCTAAAATGTGGTGCTGGATGTGAGGGAAACATCATGAGAAATTTTCTTCCAGGATATACCCAGGACAAGCCTGGAGAAGAATAGGAATTGAGTTACATTGTTACTAGAATCTTGAAGAAAAGGTTTAACATGAAAACTGCAAGAAATCTGCATAATCAATAAGCAATCAGCAAAAAATAGCCTGAACATATGATATGAACATATGATTAAGCTAGATAAAAATACTATGGCAACAGATGACAATTTCATGATAATAAATAAATAATATGCAGGAAGTGATTACATCGATTCACTGTGTGCAGAGATGTGAGTTTTCCCACCATGTGCAATAAGAAAGACTAGCTGTGTAAGAGAGATAAGAGTTGTGGTGTCAGATTTCAACAAACTCAGCAGCCAATGAAGAACAGTCTCTAGTTCCTGACTGGAGCACAAGTGTATTAACGTGCACACTCACTCTCAGGAAGTTTCCATGATAACAAGGATCCTGGCGTGGGAGCAACGACATACCAGTAGTGTACAGAGTCAACCCTGAACAGCCGCTCAGCAACTAAATGTAAGTTTACTTTTCAAACAATACCATTCTAAATATGTAAGAGGGTGACTAAAGAAAAATTGGTGCTACTTCCCTCAGGTTAATACTGCTACTACTACAACTACAATTACTACTGCAAGCATATGCTGCACTGATTGTCATAGCAGCTAATTGAAAAGACTATTAAGAAAGT
The DNA here is from genome assembly GCA_900302555.1 of Myripristis jacobus. Lineage (NCBI taxonomy): Eukaryota > Metazoa > Chordata > Actinopteri > Holocentriformes > Holocentridae > Myripristis > Myripristis jacobus. The sequence continues at coordinate 15,702 of OMLB01050415.1, forward strand.
TGACAAAAGTTTTGTGAGAGAGCACAGGCAAAGCAAAAGAAAGTGGATTACAATGATAATGAAACAAAACTCTGGTAATATAACTAAAACAAAGGAAAGAGGGTCAATTCCAGTGAGAAACAAATGCTGCCGCTCAGAAGTCAGATTGACACTAACTGAACATCCAACCAGCCACCACAAAGGAAACAAAAAGCTAAATAAAACAAAACCATGGGCATCCCCTGATACTTCACGTGCACCCTTTTCCTGTCAAGAATTCACTTGAAGTTAGAGCAAAATTTCTGTGAACTGGTTGGTGTGTGTGCGTGTTTTACTTTTACAAATACCTCCAAATCACATCCCAGTTAAGGATGAGGCTTTATCAAGACAACAATCTCTGACTATAAACTTTTTTTTTTTTTTTTTTTAACATTTCAGATGAGTATATTTATTGTTCTAAGGGCTGAGAGACAGCCACACCCCTATCATAATTCAAAACTAGACAAATACAGCTTCTCAAGGGTGACAGCTGATCTGAGACTGGAGAAAGAAATAACCAAAGGACGCTATTACTAATATCAGCCGCTGAGAGTGGGAGAATGAAGTCAGTGTAGGGAGGGCATGACTCAAGTGAGGATTTTGACTGTACCCTGAATCTTGTATGTGCTGCAGTTTGAGGCAGAAAAATCGTCTCAGGCTCCAGATGGACCTACAATTCTGTTAAACTTACCAAGTCCTCGGAGGCACACCTGAAGTAGCAGCACAGACTGTATTGCTAAGAAGGAAATTTACACATGTAGATTTCGTTTAACTCTTGCGCGTCTGTTTGCGCTTCTCGGGAACCGGCAAGCATGTACACCTATAGCTCTGCGAATAAACGGCTACGCCAAGCAGGGACTGGGGGAAAAAAAAGAAAAAGAAAAACTCGTCTTGTAACACACACAGGGCTCACTCGATGAGACGACGCACAACCTTTCATCACTTCACATAAGCGTCATCATCTGCCGGCTAATTAGGCTGCAGCTGCCAGGTGATGTGCATTACACTGCCACTGCATTTAAAGACGTGCAAAAAACTGCCCACAACCATCCATCCATCCCGATCCCGCTGCAAGCTCTGGAGCTGATGTCTGGTTCATTTCCATCATGAGTGTCAGCTGGCCCAGGGAGCGCTTTCATCATGATGAGCCAGGACCCAGCAAAAAAACATACCCACTAATCTATTTGGACACCATGTCCAAAAAGACATAAGACGTATAGGTCTTATTCGTCAATTTGATCAAATAATAACACACTGTAATTTTTCGCCTCTTGTCTGGAGAAGGGATGACTTTGCTGCACTTGAATGACTCCCACGTTTTCAGGAAAGCTACTGTAACAGCTGCTATGTAAGCACCATGTATCTAGACGGTAATTTCCACTACTGTAAAAACCGACTTAAGAAAAAGTGAGACATGTATCGGTGCGAGTGTTTTCACTGAGTATTAGTCAGGCTGTGAATCCCCTCCTCGCTGCTCAGAAATAAAGTTTTCAGTCAGCATGGCCCTCACAGCAGCAGAGGGCTTCCTGTCACCGCTGAGTGTGCACATCTTGTTAGACCACTCCATTCATGGTGAGTAAAGATAGACACTTAATGTTTTTATGTCGGTATTCTGTCATAGATGCATGGTTCCTCTCTGATTTTGAAGTCGAGTGATCATGTATTTTTTTTTTTTTGCAACTAGGCTACAGCATTGCCAGTGTGGTAATTATCAATAAATTAAGTAAATGAGACTTGGTGTTGAGCATCACCACAAACAAATGCACCCTTACATGCTGCTTCCTCCACATCCTGTGGGTTTCTACCTATGTCTGCTTCTCTTTTGATGTATAAAGGTCATTTATTTAAGTTCAGGTAATGCACTGATGTTTCTGTTTAGAGAGTGTATCTCATGAAGATAAATTTCAGCACAGTGCTGCTTGTTATACAAAAGATAGTCACTTGAGTTTGCCATTCAAATGTGCAGACTTCTTCTACAAGGAAGCAGGTTTACGGCAATCTGCTGGGTGACGTTGAAAGTCAGGTTGTTTCACTTTGCATACAGACATGAAGGCAAGAACTATCTCACTTCCTCTGTTCCTCCTTGCATGTGTATATGTGTGTGCTAGGGATTTTTGACATGCTGTGGCATGAGGTGGTGTGCTCTTGAATGTCAGTGACCTAAATGCTCCCCAGTCACACTGCCTGCCCTGTTGTTGCTGGACCTCTCATTGCTGCTGCGGTGCCTCAAACTCTTATCCCAAAGAGTGTAAGAAGAAGAAGTGGGGAAGCTGAAGAGTTATTTCTTGGAGTGTAATGATGAAGGGCAGCAGCTCGTATGCCAGCAGTGGAGATAAACTAAATTCTGAAGGCCCACAGATTGCTCTTGCGATAGTGGTGTTAACAAAACAGGGACTATCAGCGCAGTCTACATCTGATTAAAAATATATATACTAGTGCAGTATTTATCCAGTGCAAACAGAGTCCCTGCATGTGTCTGGTCACTGGTGTTTTGGTCAAGGCTGAGGTAAACTGTTCTATTTGGAGGGTTTAGACACACACACACACACACACAGAGGAGACAGGATATCTGTCAATACACTGTGTCAGTTAGAGACGTCTCATATCCTCTTAGTTGTTTCTTATTGTTGATTGCCTTATTGGGCTAAAGGTAAATGTGACAAGTGTCACTCTGAAACCAGATTTGGATTTGATAGTGCTACTTTCTTGTCAACCTTATTGTTTACTGATGCTGGATTGCTCGCTGATATGCTTGGCACCCATAGAGTTATTGTGAGTTTTGCTGTATTTTTCCTGTATGAGTTTCCTTGTTGCTTTGTTTGTGGCCCAGTGGCATGGAGGAATACATTATTTTAGAGATATATGGAAGAAGAAGAAGGAAAAAAAAGAAATAAACATTTGCATCAACCTCACCTAGATAAACAGCCTCTGTAGAGATGACAGAGTTGAGTAAACATTTCAATAAGAATATTTTCTCTCCACTGAACCATAGTAAGCTACCACATTTTGAAATTGAATGGCAATGAATAACAAATGATCTGGGCGCGTTCTCCCTCTCTCTCTCACTCCTTTTCCCTGCTTTTTGTCTATTCTCAATCTTTCTCCAGGCTCGTCTGTCTTAGCTTTGCTGCACATCTTTATGGTAATCATGAGGGTTTTTTTTCTTTTCTACTTACTCCATTTCTTCTGATCTACCCCCCTACTCTCTATCTGTCAACCTTCCTCCCTTTTACTTGTTTTCTCCTGTGCACTCCCCTCCCTACTGTAATTCTTGTATCTATTCACATTGATGATTGTTATCACTCATGTTGAAGTAATGTCAGAAATGTGCAGTGGTTGAGAGAAGGGGTGTTATCTGCATGAGCAGATAAGGAAGAGATAGCCCATGACTCTGCGTCCTGTCTGTGCGTGTGTTTCATCGATATAAGTTCTATAGGGCGATTATAGGACGAGTGGATAGTGTTCATCATTCAGAATTAAGCCTGATAAGATTTTATGTGTCCAGTGGGCCTGGTCTGGCCACACAGGTATGCTGTTGAGGGTTCAGAGGAAAATTACATTTGGAAAACAACAGAAAGAAAAAAGTGTCTAGTGTCTATCTTGTTATCCTGTGCTCCTGTTTTAGATTTGTAGAGTTTTAGATTTACTGTCTGTGATCTTTCCATCTCTGGCCTGAGGACAGCCGGCACGTCTCCTTTATAAGCAAGCCACTGGTTATCATAAGTTGCAAATTGGGTCTGGTATTAAAGAGCAAATTCAATCGGCATTCAAATGTAAAAGAATATATTACCCAATTTGAAAAATAATACAAGCTTCAGGAGTCATTTTGATACAGAGGCAGTGGACTGTGTTGATAAATATTTCCAAATTGGATCAGCTTATTATTTCACCCAAAGCAAGTCTGAAAAGCAAATTGGATACAGAGGGGGATTTTATTTGTGACTTCTTAGGTTGTTTGGGTTCGGAGATTTACTGCAGCTATTCACGAGGCCAGAGCAGCCCCCACTGCACACCCTCTCAAATCAGTCCTCAGTCATCTGATTAACGTTTTTAAGCAATATATTTCTCCCTGCATGGCATGCTACTCTGCTAATTTAGCAGGCAGAAAGCCTTGCGGTGGACTGGGCCAGACTCACCCCCTCTGCGGTGCTGCAGGATGGACGTTTATCTACCGTGAACGTTTGTAGACATCTACTACCAAGGCAGCACTTAAAAATCAGATTATACGGCCAGATTGCCCATGTCCAAGCTTTTCTCAGGCATTGAATCCCTTATTGAATGAATGAACTGATGTTAAGAAGTCTCTTTTTCTCCATTCTCCACTAGCTAAGTGCTTTTGCGTCCCCTGTTTTAGACCTCCACTGTCCAAATATGGAACTTCCCCCTCCGTCGATTATAGTAATGAGTATGAGACAGTGCATTGGCCAGTGTTATGTGGGTTAGTGCCTTGTTGCTGTGTTTGATAGGCTGCCCGTTCACAATGCAGGGCACCTCCGTTCTTTCCACACAGTCATTAACTGTAGAGGAAACAAGGACACAATGAGTATGGCAAACAATGAAAAGGCGCCTGTAACATTTGGCAGATGTCAATGGGAGAATTCTCCTTGTGTATCAAACATACCATTGGTGAGTGTTGATGTTTGGTCCCGTGCCAGCCTCTTTGGCTAAAAGTGAACCAGTGAGGCATTATCCGTCCGGCCGAACCTCCACTGGAGAAGAGGTCGCTCCCAAGCTTCCATGTTTAAAAATACCAGTAATTGTATTGTGCTGGCCCAGCTGGCTGCTGAGTCTTTGTTTGGCTAACTAGAAACATCTGTGTTTCACATTTGTGTGGTGGTAGTGCGGAGCAGAGGTAGATCTGTTTTGAGTCCTGTGCCATGAGGAAGTTGTGACGTTTCTCAAGAAGAACAAGGACAAAAGTCCCTTGTTGCAAAAGCAAATTTGACAGCTAGATTCCCTGACAAAGCATGTGTCAGAAACTTCAGTGTGTGTTTAATTTGCCATCAAGCTATAACAGTTTTCTTTCTCTGGATGCCAAGGCAGGATTATTAATTAGCTTGACACAATAAATGCATGAATTACCATTTTTCCCTTCTTTTTACTGGTGCAAATCATTGGTCTCTGCTTTGTTGCCCAACACCTGGCATGGCACTCAGGAGGGGAAAATGTTGAATAGACACTTGTTACCAGCTGACTGTGACGGAATGGCCAGAGAACAGGTTTTTGCTGAGCACTGTGGGAAATGCGGTTCTCATTCACTGACACCCACCTCCCCCCCTCCCCCCGCCTTGCCTCCACGCACCTCAGATTACATTCTAGATTTACATGCAGACCGTCTACCAGTTAAAAGAGAGCAAGAACTGGTTGGCAGCCAGTGAGGCTTGGAAATTGTGAATTTCCACTGACAGGGAGTGTGTGATTCTGACATTCTTAGCCACGAATGTAATTTTGGTTGAAAGGAGATCCAGACAGACAAGCCCCAATAATAGAGGCTGTTGCTGAGCTCCATCACACTCCATCTCACATAAGCTACAACACCGAGATTTCACACACATCAATGACTGAATATTAATAGCAGATATTTTTAACTTGGTTTCTTTCCCCCCTGCAGCATTTGAAGATGATGCGATTGCTGCTCCTGTGTCTGCTACTGCCAGCTGCTCCTGGTACGTTCTCATCCCCACGCAACTTTCAGGTGATAAACATCTAATCAGGCTCCATGCATCTCTATGCCTGCATGTTTTCCTCACCTACTTACGTGCAGTGACTGTACCGTGTGCAACAGCATAAATGCATACAACCTAAAACACAATGTGCTACAGTGGTAAAACTAGTTGTTGCAAGCTAAAGACAAACATGTCCAGTAAAATGAGGAATAGCATTTACACTTGTGTAAAATAGTGATAGTTACTAGTGTAACTGTTCAGGTAATAGGAAATTATGTCCAACCTGTACTGTTTATTGACTTATTCCAGTAAATAAGCCTGCATGTAGGATTTAAGTGACATTAAATCTGTATCTGCAAGTAGGCAATAAGCATATTTAGAAGCTATTATCTGTGGATCAGCTCCACTAAATGCCCTAGGAACAAATAAATACAATGAGCTTGTATACCATTTAACAGACTGTATACTCCTCTGTCATGCAGCACAGTTGTGTCTAGTGGCCCTCGAGAGTAGCTATGCTCTGGTGCAGATATGTAATGGATAACCTTTTGTGAAACTGTATTGTTAATGAGGTCCTTTACTCCATGTTTGTCCAGTTTTTTCAGAAGAGAGCGAAGGATCTGCTCTTGGAGGTATGTCGTGCATCTTAATCTGTGGAATGAGGTAGAAGGGAGAAAAAGACATGTTAATCTATGAAGCTCTTTATTTAATGGGTGTCTTGTCTAGACTCTCTAGCCTTGTTCTCTATCCCAACCTATTTATCTCATTTCTCAGTAGTCATGGTGTTATACAAGACTGTAAGCAAATGGCTTGTAACAGCTTTCTACTCCAAACCCTTTGTCATTGAAATAAGTAGTGCTGCTAAAAGATTAGAGGTGCTGTCTGTATCCATGAGTGTCATAAAAAAAACACTCAAGACTTGTTACATTTTTTGCCAAGATGCTTACAGCTGGCAAGATGAGCCAGAGTTGTCCAGCTTTTCATATGTGTACATGCAGCTGTGTTCTTGCATTTTAAGTACATGTAATTTCTGTTTTTTTCCATAGAATTTGGTGATGATGAGGATTTATACAAGCCAAGTGGTGAGTTTATGTGCATTTCTCAGTGTGAAGGTAAAGCTGTGGGATTTCCGCTTAGTTCTGTACCTCTCCTGCGAACCTTGTAATGACAGTTGTCCAGAGGAGAGTGTGTGGGGTTGTGGCCTCTAATTATTGTCAGTCAGTCAGTCAGCAGTGTATATAGGCTGTTCTAGGCCAGTGAGACGTGTGAGGGGCTGTGGCCCCTGTTGGCTTTCCCTCCTCCCAATCATTAAAGCCAGAATGGAATCAATTAGCTCCCCAGAGGAGCCCTGCGGATTCTGCCGAGAGGCCAATGAACACGTCGACATCTCTGCCGTCCTGCCAGTCAGCTAATCAACATTGGCAATCTCATTCTCTCTCTGTGCCTCTCCCTGTCACTCCTCATCTCGTCTATGATGGACTTTTGATAGAATTACTGATCTGTTTAGGACAGGGCTGCAACCACTCAGCTATTAGAGCAGC